>VUQG01023262.1:122832-144553 GCA_015106755.1 Etia nguti
TTTTTTTTTTTTTTTTTTTTACCCCATAACTTTTTTAAAACAATTATTAGTTTGATTTTGCATACAACGCAAATCAGGTTATTAAAAACTTGAATGTTTTTAGATAATATACTTAATAACTTAATAATATAAAGTGGTTTAAAGTAAATGAATACAACATTGTCATGCCACTTAACAAATTCTACTATTCCTACTAGATATTACTGCTATTACATTAGATGTCATATTCTCATATATTCCCACATGGTCCATCTTTTTGGTGACCACACTGTGTTTGTGAGTTTCAGATCCCGTCTTCTTCTAACAACTCTCTCTTGAGTCTCTCCTAACGTTTCCCCTTTAAGTGGAAAGGACCGTAGTGTATTGAGTCCTTTTCACTGGAGAGGCTAGTGTAACTGTAAATGTTGCTGTCAGCTCCTCCCATCCAGTTATAAGAGCCCAGCTGACCAGGTAGTCTGTGTCCATCCCTGACTAGGCCCTGCGCAACCGGACTTATGAGAAACTGGTGAGCTTTATTAGAACCGTGCGTTTTTGGTTGTATGTAGCAGGCTTTGTGCCGTATTGAGATGTAGGTAGGGACGGTCCCTGAGGTTGTTTTCTGACTGGTTGCACAGCGGATCTGGAGTCGGGACTGGTAACTTTTTCAATGATGACTTTTGCCATGCTGCGGCCTGTGGCGACGCACATGATCTACTCGGACTTCACTGTCAGCTCCGAGGACGATGAGAACCGCAGCGAGAGCGACGGCAGCTCGGAGCAAAGTTACTGTAGCTCCACCGACAAACGAAGACGGATTTCCAGCAAACTGGAAGGAGACTCCGCGGTGGTCATGAAACAGAGGAGCGCGGCTAACGCCAGGGAGAGAGGCAGGACGCAGAGTGTCAACACCGCTTTCACGGCTCTCCGGACTCTCATACCCACAGAGCCCGTGGATAGAAAGCTCTCCAAGATTGAAACTCTTCGACTGGCATCCAGCTACATTTCTCATCTGGCCAACGTGCTTCTTATTGGAGACGGTGGCTCAGATGGGCAGCCATGCCTCGGCGGGGTCCATGCGCAAGGAGAGATTGGGGCGAAGCAGCCGCGGACCATCTGCACCTTCTGTTTGAGCAACCAGAGAAAAGGGGTAAATGTTTTATATCTCAGTGCTCGATTTAAAAAGGCTTAGATTTGACTGCTGGGTTAAATATGTCAAGAACTTTATCTGAAAAATCGTGCGCAATGAAATGCACCATGTCTATCACTTAGCATTGCATCTCTTTTTTTTTAAATTTATGTATTTTTTCATGCTGATGTTTGTTCGCAGTATAACACAGTACATTTCTTAGCCCTCGCTTTAAATTACTCACACAGAGTGTTTTTACTTCTTCAAGAAAACCAGAGCCATGCAAAACACTTAGTTGTTGATTTGTAGAAACTACAGTTATTCACGTGACATCGCTTTTGTAAGTCTTTATGGCGCAGATTTTTTGTTCTGTTTTGTTTTTTTGAGTGCTTATATATGACCGAATAATGTCTTTCTTTCCAGATCAAAGATGGAAAAGACTGTTTGAAAATGCGAGGGCTGGGTCCGCTGCGAATGAGACGCTGACTGAAGACCACTGAATGACTGACAGCCTGAAAACCCTCAAAGACTTTCTCAGGGAAGAGTCGAAGCTGGTTTTGGAGAGCGTGCTCATCTACATGTACACATGCTGGATCAAATAATGGAACCAATGAAAGGAATATTTATACTTGACTGGAAATTTACGCATAAGCCTTTCAAAGATGCAGTGCATTTTTTTTTTTTTAATTTGTGGATTATTTTTTGTTTGGTGTCTTTTTTGTTGACAAAATTTTAAATAAAATATATTTTATAAAACAAAAACAATTCCCCTTCTTTAAAAGAAAAAAACAAACACACATTTAGCACAAACAAAATGAATTGAATCATATCATAATGTAGATCAGATTTCCTGCACTGAAGAGGAGATTAATGGAGTGTATATATCTGGGACCAACAGTCTGTTGAGGTCTTCTATTTCACCACCCACTTTAAAAAAAAGAGTACTTCCAATATACAATAAGCAGCTGCAGTTTGGAAAATTGCTGCTCTTTTCTAATAAACATTTGAAAACATCGATTCTAATCGCAAATTTGGAGGTATAAATGTTTTTTTATGTCTTTGCTGAAAGATGTCACACATACAAACATTTCCACTGTTTACAGCGATGGTGCCAGTGTGTTGTTTATGAAGCCTTCCAGACCCACGGCAAAAGGTTCAGGGTTTCCAGTGTCACTGAGTGGTGTTTTTTTCCCAAAACTCACGATTGGTGTTTTTTTGAAGTCTGTTATCGATTAGTCACGGCAAATAGTAGCCCACACTCTGTTCGGAGCCCCCAACACAGCTGTTGGTATGTCAGAGGGATAAATCACTGCTGTGGGCCCAAAAGACAGGGAGATGGGGTGAGAGGTCAGAGGTCACAGTGTAGTATTGAAAGTAAAAGCTAAGTGGCATTTAATGATTGCAAATGATGCAAATTTAATCCCATGGCAGATTTCCAAGATATGTATCTTTTTATCTTGTCATTTCTTATTAGTAGTTTAGGAAACATCGCTGTATTTGATATTCAGGTTCTCACATCGCTGTCAGCATGACAAATGATTACTGTTTTATTTATTTTCAGCTGCAAAATTTAACTTTCTCTTGTGCTTGCCATCTTTTTGTGCACTCTGGTTTCTGTAGCACAGAGCAAATTCAGACAGCTTTCACTGACAAATCCAGATAAAGTAAATCTAACATAAAATCTCCCAGTAAAGTGTTCAGGCACCACATGCTGTCAGAAAAGCTCCAGTGTCCCTTGGCACTCGTTCTCTGAGCCCCTGAAAATCTACTGGAGGGAAGGAAGACCGGTCTTCCAAAAGATTTTCCCTCATTTGACATTTTGAGGATGATGATGATAATGATGATGACAGTGATGATTATGATGATGGTGATGATGTTGGGGAGCACTGTCTAACATGTTCTTCCACAATCTCTGTAGGTATGCCATTATCAATCACATATTCATCACATTATCCCTCCAAAAGTATTCCAGTAGCTATCATAATACTCCAGTGGAGGGGGGCATTATCCTCCTGAAGGACACCTTTCCATGAGGATAAAAAGACTTTAAATGGATAAAGGTGATAATTCAGAACTGTAACTTGATTTGTAGTGAGGCTTTCTCTAAGACACATACATGCCCATCAGATAACTGGCAAGATGAAGAGTAGTTTAAATGCTTATTAAGTATTTAGTTTGATTTATGTTTGCAGTGTTTTTATTCCTATAAACATTTTTTGATTAATTTGTCCAATGTGTGGCCCTCACTAATTTTATCTAAACCTGTATGATCCCCTGAAAAATAACTAACTAACTAAATAAATAAATCAAAATACAACCAGACCCAAATAGTGGCTGTGAAATGCTCCCCACGGCACAAAAAAGATCCCCTAACTGTAGGGTTCAAGGGTTCAACTTTTTCCTTTAATTTGTCATGTGTCTGTATTTCATAATGCTGCAAAGCAAAAGCCGCCCTGTCTCAGTGGGCCTCTTCTCCAGTCTGTAATGAAAGCTTTAACAGGCAGATTGCAGCTCAGCGACACACAGCTGAGCCCAAGTTCCCTTCTGGCATCTCTTTGAATAAGACTGCAAACTCAGTCCTCAGAATGACAGAGGAAGGCTCCCCGGTGAAACAGGAGGCTGTATGGAAAGTTAATTTTAAGGCAGCTAAAGGTGCATGCTGGGGGTCTGAGTTTCCTTTGCCGTCCCTCCCCCACCTGCTCTGTCAGGATAAGTCGAATTTGTCCTCCTCACTCAGGGACCGGGCCTCCTCAGATGGCTCCCTGAGGCTCCCCCCGGCAGGAAGATGTCACGTAGGCAGAGGAAGGGAAAACAACACGCAGCCGACCTCTCTGAGGAACTCTCAGTGCGGCGGGGCTTTGGGTCATCGCCAGTCTTGACATCATCCGGCACTGGGACCCAGATGTACCGATCTCTAGTGATGCCTTTCAGAGTGAGCAAACAAAATACTGAGTGTTCAATCAAATCAACAATTTTTTAGATTTTACTAAGATGAAAGATTAAAAAAAAAAAAGATGGCAGAGATGATCAGAAGAAAAGGGCGGGAACAAAGAACTCAAGTAAAGTCAGTAAAAATAAGTCTGGATCTGTTTAACATGTCTGAAAGGCGAGCGTCCAGAGGATCCACCTGGAGATCACTGCAAAAGTTTACCGCTTCACTTTGGTAAGTTTTTCCTCCTCCTTGGACATCCCAGTCCCAACAGAGAATTTTAGCGGACCTTAAATGAAGCCAGACGGCAGTTCCACCTCCTCCTGCCAGTTTTATGTTCTGTGACATGACGATAATAGATGGAGCTCTGCTGTTTTACCCAAAACTACTAGAACAGAGCATTTTCTACTAAATTAGGTAAAAAAATTTTCTGCTCTATCATGTATCTTCATTGAAGGAAGGTTTTATATTTTTCTTTTTTTTGTATGTATAGCCAACCGGATGCTGGATGTTTTATATATTATTCATTGGTTATTTTTCCAAACTTTCAAGCTAAAGCGTTTTGGACTTGGGTACAAGATGCTAGAATAATGTTTAATTGTGCAATAAAATGCAAACCTTAAACTGCACTATGTGTGTATAATGTGTTTCTTTGTAATTCTCATTGAGAAGCTCAGCGCTTTATTGTACACTACAGATATATGGTATAGAGTTATTCGTGAATAAAAGTAGAGAGAAACTGGTGTCATTTTCCATCTCATTGTTCTTCTCTGTGATTGACAGTTACTTAAGAAGAGGAAGTGGCACATTTTGGAAGCACAATTTAATGAGTACACTGAGCTCGGTCTATGAAAACACCTTTGCAAATGAGACACAAATCACTGTTCCGGCAGCTCCAAGTGTTCCTGCCCTTGCCTCACTAACATAAGATAGAAAAAAGTTAAAATAGATGATCCAGAAACAGGAAGGATGTAAAGCATTTTTCAGCATCATCTGGGAGCCCAGGACTGATTCCCACATGGGTGCTTATTTTCATCATTTTGTAGTCTTGCCAGAGAGCTGTTGTTAGACATAAACCTGCACATGGTAATATTTTAATGGCTTTTGCTCTCAAAGTCTGCTTCAGCATGTTTCAAACACTCGCTGGCTGGAGAGATGGCCCCTGGCTCCACCTGCATGTCAAAGATATTGATAGTTGTGAGTCACATTTTGTGGTTCCAGGCTCAGATACCTTTCTCCTGATTTTACTGAACATGAACGCTTTCCCAAAAAGGAGGAAGAGGAGGGAGAGGAAGTCTGTCTGTTTGACCGTCAGCTGAGCTTCGGTGGGGGAGAAGCTCGCCAATGCAAGAGACAGTTGTGTCTCCTCAAACATGCAAGAACAATTGTTTTCATGTGCCAGACAACTTGGCAAGGCCTTCAGAGGGAGAGGGAGGATGATGGAGAGTGAAGGGTGGGCGGGGAGAGCTGGTAAAAGGAAATCCCAGAGAAGAAATTAGGGAACAATGCACACCGTCTTAACACTGCTCTGTTCTGTTTCAGGCTCGGACAATCAAGCTTTGGCAGTCAGCTGGCTGCCAAAGCCCAGGGCTTGAGGTGAGAATCCAGCAGCACAGACTTGAGGGGTTTTTGCTTCCTTAAATAAACAATTGAACAGGCAGCATGATGCAGCGCCACAGCCTGTTGTGCCTCACAAAGACAGGATTTATTTCAGTCAGTTACAGATGAACTGAGCAAAACAAAACAAGACATTATCCAGATCAAATGGGAGGGAAAAAAAAAATCTTCCCCACCATATGGAAGTGTTCATTATTGGATGTTTAGAGGAAGTGTTTGTGTTCATTTAGATACATTTTCTCAGTTTCCCACAATAAATTCTGTCCCACTATTTCACTATCTTCCATTTTAAGTTTGATTTTATTGCTTATTCCTTGTGATTTTTACTTGTTGGTATGTTTTCCTAGTTTATCCTGTTTTTGTTATCCCATACTTGCTGTTAACTTTGTGGTTATCATGACATATGTTTCATTTTACCACTGATTTTAATTTGTTCTTTTTGTCTTATGATCACTGTTTATTTTCTTCATGTGGAAAGCACCGAGGATAAACTTCTGTCATGTAGCACCTATGAACCTTTATATAAATAAAGGCAACTTGACCAAATAAAAGAATTATACAGAATGATTTTTTTTTCCTGTTTAGAGGTTGCAAAAGGAGGCTGACAACATGACACTTTGGAGCAGAGCTAATGTTCAGACAACCTTAGCTACACTAGAATGGCTTTAGGAACTTCATTCTTTCTAATGTCAAGCGGGGGGCAATAGCTGGAAATAGTGTAACTGCATAGACATCTACAGGAAAATGGACCTTTAGCTCCCTTCATCTATGACCTCAGTAAATACCTTCCTGATGAGTTTATGGTCTCATTTGCTAGTTTCAAGTCCTACTGAACACAACATAGGGTTAATTTCATAAATTATGGTCAAAATTACCGTCATAAAAGACAATAAAGCAGTCACATTCGGTTCTAAAAGCTGTGTTTAAAACACAATTCATTCAAAATTAATATAATGATTATTTTCTTGATTTTAGGACCTGGAATTGTGAAATGTTTCTTGCATATTTTCATGCTAGAGACAACCATAAGGCAAGAGGCAGAGTACACCCTGGACAGTTTGCCAGCCTGTCGCATGGCTAATACAGTGAGGCAGACCATTTAAAATCACTAAATAACCTTATAACTGCATGTCTTCGGGCTGTGGGTGGAAGGCACAGTGTACTAAAAGACAGGACCCACCCAGACAAGGAGAACATGCAAACTCCACATAGAAAGGCCCCAGCCAGATTCGGCAGAGTCAAACCCAGGACCTTCTTGCTCTGACATAACAGTGCTAACCTTTGCGCCACTGTGCTGCCCTCAGTTTAAAACTCGAGTTATTTTTTTTTTACTGGAAGCAATGAAACAGAGGTGACGTCTTGAACATGAGTAATTGTTGAGTCACAGCACTCACCGTTAGGCATTTTAAGTAAAAAACAAACAAACAGAAATCCATAACAAACATCAAAGAAGTCCACATTCTGCCCTCCATTTAGAGATACGGGTGTGCATAAATTAATGGCTGTTTTTAGGCGCAAGTTTTCAAAATAAAATGTATTTAATAATCTTTGTTGTTTTTGCATATAAACCTTTTTTTGCTGTTTTGTGATATGTATTTGGTTGTCCTGCTGGGTTTTATTGTGTTTATGTTTCAGTGTTTTTCCTCCTGCTGGACAATAACATTAACTGAACTAAGAATAATATGATTGGTTTTAAGTGTCTTCCTCTTTCTTAATTACTGTTTCAGGAACAATGTTATCGTGGAATAAATTAAAACAGGCTATTTTATCTCAATCTATAAAGTGACCCCCTGCTAACACAGAATCACCGGTACTGTTATGGCCCATCAAAGAGCTATATATCTGTCAAACCCTAGTAAACATGCGTGGTCTTCATGGGAAAGTCTGTGTGTACAGGGCCTGTGGGAGAGATGGCGGAACCATTGGGATGTTTCATTTCAGCAAACAGAGCAAACAGTCAGAGGATTTCCTCAATCAGAGGCGAAAGAGTTTGCAGTGAACAACCTCGCTGACAGAAACATGGAGACCTGCACAAGCAGCTGGGCGTGCTAACAACCTCTGGGATTTACTGTGGCGTGCAACACCCTTTAACAACAGTACTCAGAGGCAGAATCTCACACACACACACACACACACACACACACACACACACACACACACACACACACACACACACACACACACCATACATTTTTGGTAGTTGTGAACCACAGTGGATTCTCCCCTCCCCCACCCCCATCAGAGAGTTTCATTTATAGCTCTAATTACAATAAACAAGCAAGAAGAACTGGGGAAGAGCCAATTTAAACAATGACTTTCTCAGTGATAGCAGCTTTTAAATGTCTGTCAATCATATAACAGTTTTAATATGCATATTTAATATTTCTTGTCTGCCCTGAATTAGATTGAAAACATATGTTTTCAAGCTGTATTTGCCAATTTTTACACAAGCTGGATTATAAAAACTAAAAACCACTTACAGATCCTTGCATACTTTTTAATGATGTCACAGGGTTCGGGGCGGGGTGTCTCTGTCTTCTGAGTTTTCACATTTAAAAAACTTCAAATGTTACTTTGAAGTAAAAACTGGAAAATCGTAGGATTTTTTTTTTTCCTTTCCACCCTCTTACTCTCACACAACAAGCCTATCAGCTTGATCATCTTTATGCACTGCTACCCACAGACCTCAGTCGACATGATTCTGGCCTACCGAATGACTACTGGTGGTCTGACTTCACTTAAATTCAACACGCACACTCCTCCCATTGTATGTGTTCACTGCTCGGAAATTAACTGATCGACAGGTGATCAAGATCAGCGTCTAAAGCAGCGCGTTAATGGGAGGAAAAAGTGAATGTTTGTGAGCAGTGAATCAGTTTCAAGATGACTACAGACTTATCACATGCTCTACTGTTCAATAATGATTTAATGTCGAGAACATGCTCCTCGGGGTATTTGAGAGAGAGAGAGAGCATTTGAGGCCAAACATCTGTTGCATGACATGTGATAATATCCCACTGTGGATGAATCTATTGACTAGATTTGACAGGGAGTTGTCCTATCAGTGGACAGTTGGACACGTGGGAATTGTCTGCATAAGCGTGTGTTTGCATAGTGATACTGTTGTTGTTGTTGGAACCCTAAAAAAGTTTTAAAAGCTGATGATCCAAATCAGGTCAGGTGATGTGACTAGCAGGACAAAATGACTAAAATGTTGCCTTCAATTTGACACAGAACAAAAACTGCTATTTGGATCATATTAAAAACAAAATGTCCTGCAGATTTATCACGAACAGTTCAGGCAGATTATGGTTACGTTTAATAAGTTAAAATCGGTGCTGGCTTATTTAGCAAAGAATGCAGCCATTGAATGACAAGTAAAAAGGAACAAAAATACACACATGCCCCAAAGTGCTCTCATATGCTATTTATTAAGAACTGTTGACAAATTTATAGAAGAGCGACGCATGTGTGTCCAACGAAAATCACTACACATGCAGAACCATCCTTACAGACACTCACAGTCAAGAGAAAAAGAAACTTTGAACAGGACTTTATGAGGTCCTTTGAAAAAAAAATAGCACACCCCATTAGTCAATAGGCTGCAGAATCCCCTTTAGCTGCAATAACTTGTAGTAATAATTTCCTGAATGATTTATCAGTTGCTGACATTTTTGTGGATGAATTTTGGCCTAGTCTTTATGCTTCAGTTCATTGAGCTTTGCAGGTGTTTGTTTATAGACAGCTCTCTGAAGTTCCTGCCACAGCATTTCAATCAGATAAGGCACTCTGACAGGGTCATTGCAACACCTCGATTCTTTCTTTTTTGGCCATTCTGTTGTGTTTGCTGTTCGGTTTGCTGGTGAGCTTGTTGCATGACCCAGTTTCAACCATGCTTTATCTGTTAGACCGATAGCATCACATTTGACTTCAGAATACTTTGGTATGCAGAGGATTTCATCGCTGACTCAATGACTGCACGGTGCCCAAGTCACAGCCCAAATCATCATCCCCCCACCACCGTGCTTAACAGTTGGCTTGAGGTGTTTGTGCTGATATGATGCTTGGTTTGGATGAAATGTGGCGCTGTGCATTGTGACCAAACATAACTAGGGCTGCCACAAACGATTATTTTAATAGTCGACTAGTCACCGATTATTTTTGCGATTAGTCGACTAATCAGATCATGTATCCATTGGACGTAAGTACAGCTTATTGCACCAGCATGCATCTGCTCTTATATAACTATCATTATCTTACAGCTTTAATAAACTATCATCATCACTTAAACTTTTAATGAAATTTGCAGATTGTCTCGGTGGAGTTTAATAAACTCAGCCGTCTGCTCTTTGGTCCCTAAAATACAACAGGACATTGGAGTAAGTTCTCTGCCATCTCACACTTCTGTTTAATCAGTTTTCTGTTTGACCTTTATTCAGCTGTGTGAAAACTATAACTTTAATCTCAGCCAAAACCGATTTACTCAGGAACAAATAAAACACTGAAAAAAGCCAAGTGAGCCTTTTCTCCTGATAGCCCTGATAGCCCAAAGCTCTAGTGAGCCTTGAACCCCCGGCTAGCTATCGAGCTGGTGGGTAACAGATGTCTCCGGAAACGTCGGAGCACTTTTGCAAATATGTGGTGTCTTGATAAATCGAGAACATATTTGAAGTTTATACAGCTACATTCTCGCCTGAAAATAGCTTAAAAGTTTATTTTGTGACACAGAAAGAGTAATATTAAAACTAAGTAGCTCCCGCCATTGTTGGAAACTGGAATTGGCTGGGCCACGCTATGAATTCTGGGATAGGTTGGGCCACGAAGGATACGCCCGACCCATCCTTCAAATTTGGGGAAAGGAGGACGCATTTGTCGGCCGCATTTGTCGGAGTCTTCGAATTTGGACAGCCTTCGTCGCGTTGCTGTGACTTAATTGGCCTACAAATGCGGCCTTCGAAGGATGCGGCCCCTGAATTCGGACACAGCTACTGCTTCTTCTTCTTCGGCGTTAGATGGCAGCTGGCCTCCTTGTACATGCATTGCTGCCATCTTCTGTTTCAGTCCGTTACTACACTCTTAAATCCTACTACTTATTCCTGCGTCTTTCGGGATCTTACAAAGCTTCAAACGATGCGTCGACTATTAAATTTGGCGTCGACGATTTTGATGTAATCATGACTGATCGACTAATCGTGGCAGCCCTAAACATATTCCATTTTGGTCCCAAAGGCCATTGTGCTGCCATGTTGTCTTAAGAGAGAAGTGGTTTTCTCCTGGCAGCTGTTTTCTATTGTACTGTCTTAAACTTCAAAATTTAACATGCTAACTGAGGCATGAAGCGTCTTGGGGATTTTTTTGCATTGCATGGTCTGACAGTGGGGGTGAATTTGCTGGGGCATTTACTCCTGGGAATATTGGCAAGTGTCTTGAATATTTTCCACTTGTATATAATCTTTCTCACTATAGAATTATTGACTTCAAATTGTTAATTCCTATGCCAGCAATAAGGGTCTGCTTAGTGGTTCACACAAAGTCATGTGAAATGTTTATTTTTGACAGTAATGTAAATTACACGATTAAACACTACAGTTTTCTTTCAAAGTGTGCATCTAATTGCTTTCACTGCCAATTCAGATCACATCAGCCATGTGCAGAGAAGGGAGGAAAGCCCCACTCAATGCCAAAACACAGAAAAAAAAGCCTGTCGTGTCTGTGAATCAAGCAGCTAATCTCTTCCCCAGCAGAGGAGAAACGTATAAGCACCCAGATTAAAAAAAAGGCGCCTGATACTGATCCCACTTGGGTAAAGAACTCGGGGAAGGAAAAAAATAGATCACTTGCAGTGATGCCTTTTTGTTCTACCCCATCATTTACACAGCAGTGCTTTCTCCTAAAAGAAAACCATCTTGGCTTTCAGCACCAACACGATAGATTCTGAAACTTTTTGCAGTATTTTACATGCCTTGATTAGCTTTTAGGAATAAACTAAATGACACTTTGTGGATGATATTAGTGGCTTTTTCAAGGAAGCAACATTGTTACTCTAGAGAGAATATTCAGTCTTTTTCAAAACTGCATCACAGTCTTTGTAAAATCCAACTGTAAAGGGAAGAGACTCAATTAACCATCTGGGTTTGTCTGTGTGGAACCTTATTAAGCCAAATGAGCCAAGACACCATTGTCTCTCTTAGCCTGTCTTACAGGGTGCTATTGTTCTTTAACCCTGAGCCCCATAATTTCCAACCCTTAAATTACAATGATTACTCTGAGAAATCTAATATCAGAGGGCAAGAACCCATCATCTCAGAGTCTCAATTGCTCCATTTAGTTGCCCATAAGTACAAAGGGACAATATGTTATCGGCATTAGCTCACTTTTACTTCCCAGAGCTGCAATTTTAGTACTGCACTGAACTGTACTGTTGCAACTTTGGCACAGTTAAGAGAGCCAGTGTCATGTTTATTTAAGATACATTTGTATATTTAATGTAAAACTCATATATGCAAACTGATATTTAACTTCTTTTGTCTTTTAATTTGGGGGGTAGCAACCTATGCAGTGAAGCCCAGACCTCCCTCTCCCCAGCCAACTCCTCCAGCTTGTCCAGGAGAACACCAACGTGGATCTTGGATTTCACACGGTGCCTCCTCCTGGTCCTCCATGTCAGGAACACCTCACCTAGGAGGTGATAGCAAAAATTATGAACAGAATCGATGAGGGTATCCCTGCTGGAGTCCAACACCCACAGGGAACAGGTCTGACTTGCCAGCTATGCGGACCAAGCTCTTGCAGCGGTTGTATAAGGATCGAATGGCTCATAGCAATGGCCTAAACACCCCATACTCCTGAAGCACCTCCCACAGAATACTCTGAAGGACATGGTCGAATGCCTTCTCCAAGTCCACAAAACACACGTGGACTGGTTAGGAAAACCCATGCACCCTCAAGTATCCTCGAGAGGGTAAAGAGCTGGTCCCTTCCTCGACCAGGATGAAAACTACATTGTTCCTCCTGCATCCGAGGTTTGACTTACAGACGGACTCTCCTTTCCAGCATAGACTTTCCCAGGGAGGCTGAGGAGTGTGATCCCCCTATAGTTGGAGCACACCCTCAGGTCCCCCTTCTTAATGATGGGAAACACCACCCCAGTCTGTGAATACAAAGGTACCACCCCTGATCTACACACAACATTTTAGAGATTTGCCAACCAAAACAGCCAGTACAACATCCAGAGCCCCTCCACCAGGATGAGGTGGCGATTCACGGAAGGGAAAACAAGCAACAATGTAATTTTTTGGCAATTATTTCATAGTTCAGGCTTTAGAGCAGTGGTTCCCAAACTTTTTTTGCTAAGACCCCCTTTGTTTTACAAGGAAATCTTGAATATTCAACATTGCTATCAATACATTTTTCAAAAAATGTCTCTCTGTGCAAAATGGGTTTAAAAACATAAACAACTGTGGGATACTGTTTGTCCTTGATTTGAACCGGGGGGAACAAATTGCGGCAGGATCAGTTTTGTGCCAAGGTAGGTATCCCTGAAAGAATTTGTTCCCCCTGCGTCACGAGCATTTGCTGGGCACGGAGTGCGGATCCAGTTTACTCCGTCTCCATTTTTATCAGTCCTGTAACTTTACTGTATAAAGAGCCAAAACCTCCAAAGTTTCAGGAGTAGTTAGTCGTTATAAGAAGTGTTTGTGAACTAAAAATCAAGAATGTGGGATACTGTTTGTCCGTGATTTGGAGAGCCCAGCGTGTGCTCCCGTCGCAGGGTAAACCAATTCTGTCGGGGATACCTACCTTGATACGACAGCTGTTGTGCAGGTGAAGCCAAAGGCAAGACATGCTTCATCATATGTTCTAGTCTTTGGCTTGGAAGGAAGTTAGTTTGGAAGCATATTTGGCGATGCTTCAACCTCTGCTTTGCATTTGTCTAGGAGCTCCGTCAAAAAATTAATGCCGCGCCCCACTGCAATGGCTCTGCGCCCCCCACTTTGGGAACCACTGTCATAACCAATGACAGCTTCAAGTGGACATGAAACATTACATGTATAAAGGCTGATTTACACCATGGAGCCCTGCTCTCAAAAACTGACAGGATGTAACTCTGTCTGTATAGCTGGATTTAAGAAATAAGTGCCTAAGGTTAATGGTTTTTTAGAACATGTTTAACACTATCTTGTTTCAGTACAGAGTGTTACATCACTGGGTTGGTTGGTTGGTTGCGTTCAATAGACTTATTAGTTTATGTTAGTTAACTAGTAACAGAACCAATAACTCAGTGGAAAATAAGGACACTAAAAATCAATTTAAGGGGATTATTTTTGTGTTATCGCTGGCTTCAACAATGAGTTTTATATTAAAAAATCAATACTGTCCACTTTCTGTCTCCTCATTGGTTGGCTAGCTGCACTGATACACGTAAAATCCAAATATGAGCCGTCATGTTCAGGTTTGTAAAGCACTTTATGAATGAGGACAATAAGGAGGAGTCTGTTTGAGTCAGTTGACAGGTGGCGTATAGACATGAATTAATATTAAGGTCAGTGGTTCAAAGTTTTATTGGCCCGTGTACATTTTTATTGGCTTATGAAAAAGCTTGCATTGTTATATTTTTAATATTTAAAAATATACAGTATATACAGTCCCGATCAAAAGTTTAAGACCACTTAAAAAATGGCAAAAAAATCATATTTTGCATGGTTGGATCTTAACAAGGTTCCAAGTAGAGGAGTGCGAGTGAGACAAAACATTTTTTTGAAGCATGCAATTTATTGAAAACAATGCTTAAACTGAAACAGGCTGTTTTACTTGTGATCAAAAGTTTAGGACCACAAATAAAAACTAGAAAAAATTGCATTTCCTGCGAAAATGCTGTGTGGTTGCTCTAAAGCTGAAGCTGTCTGCTGAAAACAGCTGAAAATAGCTGAAGAAGCTGAAGTCAGTATTTGAAAAGTATTTGAACTTGTAATAATTTTGCAGAAGCATAACAACTTAGCAGAAATGCAATTACTTAGAAGAAACATAATAAATAGGCAGAAATAGTACAACATAGCAGAAGTATTGTAATTCAGCAGAAATGTTAATATTTAGCACAAACATAACAACTTGGAAGAAATGGTGTAATAGTATAACTTAATATACAGTAGTATAATAGTATAACTTAGTAGAAATGTAAAATAGTAGCAGAAATAGTATAATTTAGCAGAAAAGTAATAACTTAATCAGAAATATTGGAAAAGCAAAAAGTTTCCTCAAAACTACTTGTTTTTCAACTGTGAAAAATTGGCAGAAACATTAGAAAAGCAAATTTGTTGCGGTATGCTTGATGCAAGCGTTTCCATGGGGTGAGTGGGAACTGTGGTTTATGAGTATAAATGAGTATTGTTGCAGAGGGCTTGCTCATAAGAGGTTGTCTGATTATTGGTATTTCTTCTCTGTATTTTTCTAGGGTCTTTACCTTACAATATAAAGGTAAAAACCTTTACAATATACCTTCAGGTGATTATTGTTGTTCTTTCGGCACTATATAAAAATAATTCAATTGAAAACAATTAAAAGTTTTCAGTGCAGCCACTGTCAGTTTTTCATAATATATTTCTTTTATCTTTCAAGTTTTTTTCACGGTTCTCCCATTCCCAGTGAACTTCACTGTAGCTGTAGCTCCTCCTCCTATTTTGGCCCACTTGACAACCAGTCTACAGGCTCATGTGTCATCCACTTTCAGTGATGCACATTTAGTATCTAGGAGGACTGCATGGGAGTGTGTCTGGTGTGGGTGGAAAGTAGGACATTAAAAGTCTAAAGAAAAAACACTTACAGAACAGTCAGAGGTTTGGAGGTAGAGGACATATTAGTAAGTTGGATAAAGTAGTACAGAATGTCCCCGGGGCAGAGATTGGTGATTAAAACAGACTTTGGTGGACATATAGGCAAACGAAACACAGGAGACTAGATGTTTGGTGGGTATGATGTTATGGAGAGAAGACTTGTTGAGATGAGGGAGTACTGCACTATGATGTTTGCAGATGACGTAGTGATTTATAGTGCGTGTAAGTAGCAGGTGGAAATGAATCTGGAGAAATTCAGGTATGCAATGGAGAGAAGAATACTGAAAGTCACTAGAAGCAAGAAAAAATATATTTGCGTAAAAGAGAAGGGAACTGGTGAAAGGTGGACATGCGAGGTGTAGAGATAGTGAAGGTAGATGAGTTTAAATACCTGGGGTCAACCATCCAAAGTATCTGACAGTGCACAAGAGGGGTGAAGAAGAGTGTGCAGGCAGGGTGGACTGATTGGAGACAAGTGTCAGAGGTGATTTATGACAGAAAGACAGCAGCAAGAGTTAAACGGAAGGTTTAGAAGGTGGTAGAGACCTGCTATGATGTATGGTTTGGAGACAGTGGGACTAAACAAAAATAGGAGTTCGAAGTGGAGATGGCAGAGTTGTAGATGTTATGGTTTCAGCGAGAGTGACCAGAGTAGACGAGATTAGAAAGGAGTATGTCAGAGGGTCAGCTCAGGATGAGTGTTTTAGAGACAAAGTTAGAGAGGCATGGTTGAGATAGTTTAGAAACGTGCAGAGGGCTATTGGGTATCTTGGACAAAGGATGTTGAAGGTGGAGCTGCCAGGTCTGGAGGAGAAGCGGAAAACCTCAGAGGAGGTTCATGGATAGTAGTGTAGGATGACATGCAGAGGGTTAGTGTGACAGAAAAGGATGCTACGGACAGGGTGAGGTGTAGGCAGATGATCAACCCTTAAAAAGGGCAACCGAAAGAAGATGAAGATGTAGATAAGGACCAATCAACAGTTGACATGTCGACAGGCCAGTGCATGAGTGTAGCCCACCACTTGGAGACCTGCAGACAGAGAATCAAATATCCCCCAAAATAATGAGCTCACACTCAATATAAAACAGTCCACAGAAAAAACAACACAACATTTCAGGAGATGTAGTGGCAATTGTGCTCTTTCGCTGAGACGCTCAACACACAAGCATCTGGAATAAGGCTGACTTTGCCACCACCAGCGCTCCCCTATGAATGTAGCCATAACTGCACACATTCGGTTTTGATTGCTTGAAAATAGTGATGCAAGTACAAACTCACTGTCTATTGGAATATATATATTTACCATTCATCCCTTTATTCATTGATTTATTTTCTTCAGCTTTGGGGTAGCATGGGGGCTTAAGTTTGTCACAGGGTGAGAGCATTCTCTGGACAGGTCGCCAGTCTGTATCCAGATTAATCCATAGAGACAACCAGGTCACATTCACACCTATAACCGATTTTGAATTGCCATTAAACCTAATCCTATGCATGTCTTTGGACTGTGTGAGAAAACTGGAATACCAGAAGGTGCCACAGACAATTAGAGATGAAGGACAATATCTCTCAAGGCCAAATCAAGCAGTGGATTAGGTGTGATCACATCATGGGAGAATGACAACTGACTGCTTTTTATCACAAAGACATGTACCAAATAATATTATCTAATTGCAATTTTCAGTTAAATTTGAGTTTAGATGTTCTGTCTTTTCTACCTGGATGTCACATGAAGCCAATGAGACATCCAGTATATGCCAATATACCCTCACTATAGTATTTTCCACTCGTGCTCAAAAAGTAAAAAAACAACAACAAAAATTTGTCTCAGCTTTTATGATTTAAAATGATTCGGAGACACACACAAAAAGTCTTTGATTTTTATTGTATCTGCTCATATATTTCATTTCCTGTTCTCCACCTTGGATATCGTGTCACAAGTGTGTAGATACACACATTTGTGTACACGCGTCTGCTAAAGTAAAGGACTGGTAGTGCATGCATTAACACGCTTTATGTGCCCTGAGCAGTGAAACAGCATTTTTTTTTTATTTTTCTTTGTGTTTTCTTAGATAAAAATGTATGTTTATCTGGTTAGGGCTATGCTACCTGTGCGTGTGTGTGTGTTTGTGTGTGTGTGTCTGTTTAGCTGGTGCTGTGACCATATTGTGCTCATCTCTGTTCTGTAGGCTACTTGCCACTCTCTACTGAATAAAGCAACAGTAAAAGAAAAAAAGGAAAGCAAAAAAGCAGTAAGTTTGGAGAATCTATTTTACCTCAGATACTTTTACCCCTAAAGCAAAAAAGCTTTTTTTGCATTTTGTTTGTTTGTTTTTTCCATTTCTTTTTCTTTTTTCAGTTTTAATTTGGTTTTTCACTGGAAATGTTTTGTTTCTCCATATTCAGCTTCGTGTACAACCCTCTCTTAAAATCATTGTACTAATACTAGCATCACTTGATGTATTTTTGATTAACATTTTCCAGGAAATAGAAGCATTCTGTCTTCTCTTTTCTTTCTGGGCTCTCTCTTTGCACTCTAGGAGACCTTTTCTCAGAACATTTCATCTGCACCAACACTGTAATTCTTTAACTTACATCACTTATTTTAGTAAACAGTCACAGATGCACAGCAGCACATCTCGCCTCCTTTGGTGGGGACATAGCCTTTTAAGACTTTTAGATGAAATGTTCTGATATGTTGGCCTCTTGTTGTAATGAGTTGCATTTCACAGCTGATGTCTTTTTTTCCACCAATGTCAGAGTATGTTTCCACAGTTTTGTTTGTTTGTTGTTTTTTAACTAGAAACTCATCCAGAACCTTGATTCTTATATTCAAATATTGGTGCTCATGTGCAGTTTTGTTGCCACTTAAAACACATGTTTATCAAAATTTCCTCCATCTCCTCTTCCTTCTGAAATAGTTTACTGATGTTGTTACATCAGTAGAGCATAACTCTGGGGTTCTGACATGAACTGCAGATTGTGATGAAACTCAACCCTGCTTTAAAGCAGTTCTGACATTTTAGTGCAAATATATAAAGGTATATCATTTTTGGTTTTTGGTCTAAAGGTTCTAAACTGTGAAAAAGCACGGTCCCAAAATGCCTGATGACTTTGTTGATAATCAGGCTTTTGATCTAACACCACATTCAGGTCTGTATTTAATTTTGTGTTTATGTTGTCATTAGGATTAGGTCGAAGCAAATACTTTAAGCAAATACAGTGACATTCACATAGTTATAGACATATAAACACATAGTTATAGACACATAGTTAATTACTTTCAAAGGTTTTTTTAATAGTATTTTTGACAATTTTGCTTCATTTCAGCCAGAAATGGGGAACTTGGGAAGACTTAGAGAAACATTTCTCCAAGGCGAGTGTTAATAGTTGCCCAAACTTTGAAGTGGAACATTTTTGATTTTGTAGGCACTGGCTTTACCTTCAGGAAGTCGTGCATCATGTACTCTTTGTATCTAGCAGAGCAGCCACTAACTGTATGTGACCATTTAAAATTCAAAATATCAAAATAAAATACATGAAATACAGCAGGCAAACATAAAACTTTTTACATTTTAGAGCTTCTTGGTTTTATCCATACCATTCTTTCATAAATAATGCACCCTTACTTACATGGACAACAGTGTGGAGATACAGCTTTGTGAATGTTTTAGTTATGAAGTCCCTTGAATTGCTATAAAAAAAAAAACCAACAATTTATTCTTTTTATCAACTGTCATCTTTGTATTGTGATTGTTACTTTGTTATGAACTACCAAGAAACCTGACTTGCAAATAATAGAATACTCCTTTTCAGGACATTTTGTGTATTTCCTACTCTAGATTTCATTTAACACTGTTTGTCCACACTGTAAAATGTTATTTTAAATTATAAACACTGATTGTAATTTGATTTGTAGTCACAAGTCTGACCATTTGTAGGGTTTTTGGTCAATTCTACTTCTTGCAGTACACACAAAGACTTTCTCTAAGGGTTGTTTAAACTTGGAAAATGTTAGGTTTCAAAATGTCCAATGACTTCTGATAATCAAAGTTTTGATCTGATACCACAGTCAGTTCAGTGTAGTTGGTTGTTGTGATTATTTGGAAAATGAAAAAATATAAAATGCCATTGTCACCACGAGCATCACTGATAACACCATTATGTTAAAAACATAGACACAAAAGTAGTTCACAAACATCCTACAAACATTGGTTTATGATTAAGTATGTCCAGGTCTACTATAAACACACTAAGTAATGGACTGAAATCTTGCAGTGTGAAATGATTCATAGAAGGCTAGGGAGAAAAAGGAGATGAAGCCAAAATTAAACTCACTGGTATCAACTCGACCTGCTGTATTTCAAGAAAAAGAAATGACGAGTATGACCAAAAGAACACCATCCCCACAGTCAAGCACAGAGTTGAAAACATTATAGTTTGGGACTGTTTTTCTGCTAAAGTTAAGAGCTGACTTTACTGCATTGAGGGACCAGTGGATGAGGTCATGCAGCGTAAAATCTAGAACTAGAACCTCCTTCGATCAGCCACAACACTGAAGCTGGTTCATGGATGAGTCTTCCAGCATGACAATAACCCAAAACGTATTATAAATGCAACAAAGGAATGGCTAAAGAAACAGCACATTAAGGTAATGCAGTGGCCTAGCCTATCCGCAGACCTTAATCCTGTAGAAAGTCTGTGGCTTGAGTTGCCAAGTGGCAGCCAATAAACCTGAAGAATTTGGAGAGTTTCTGTAAAGAAGAATTGGCCAAAATCCCTCCTGAGATGTGTACAAACCTGATGAAGAACTACAAGAAATGTCTTACTGCTGTGCTTGCCAGTAAGGGGGAGATATATGTATGTATGTATCTATCGAGAGAGAGACCTTCCCTCTATCCGTTACCATCTGACTACACTTCTCCAATCTGAATGACATTCCAATGTCGTTGCTGTATATCCTGGTGGTGTGGATCAGTGAATCAATGTCTCGTTCACTCTTGGCATACAGCTTGATGTCATCCATATAGAGGAGGTGGCTGACAGTTTTCTCACTGAGTGGGTTCAGGCCTATGTAGAACAGCGGTGTGGACAGAGCATCTCCTTGGTAGATCCTGCATTTGATGGTGACTTGTGTTACGGGCTTGAACTTTGCCTCTAGTGTTGTACGCCACAGGGTCCTGTTGATCTTGTATAGATCTAGGCATTCCAGGATCCAGGTTTGGAGCATTGAATTATAGGCCTTCTTGTAACCACTGGACAGGTTGGTCAGCCTAGTCTTGCAGTCTTGGGCAACTGCTCGGTCTACCAGTAGTCATCTGCAGTCATCTTTCTCAGCCAGTAGGCATGAACCATATTGGGGCCTGGTGCTGTCCAGCTCGTTATACTGGAGACCCTTTCTAGGATGTCTGTGATGGTTACTGGTGCCAGTTCAGGGAGGTTGCTGTGGTCTGTTCTTAGATCCACTAGCCACTGAGTATTGCCATTATGTGTTGCGTCCTTCTGCCATATGCTCTTCCAGTATTGCTCAGTCTCCAGCCTTGGTGGTGCTGTTCTCATATTGTTCCCCTGCCACTGGGAGTACACCTTGGATGGTTCTGTGGAGAACAGTTAGTTTATTCTCCTGCCTTCGATCTCTCTGGTATACCTCTTTAAGTGACTGGCCAAGGCTGTGAGTCTTTGCTTGACAGTTTCCAAGGCCTCAGGTATGGACAGCTTGCTGTACTACTTAGGCACCTTCTTCATTGCACCTTTCTGCAGCTCCGATAGTTGGCTAACCTTTCTCCCAACTACCTTGATCTTGGCCTCTAGTCTCCTTCTCCATGGAGGGTACTGCTTCTTGTGGCTATTCAACTTGTAGCCAAGCATCTCACTGATCACTTCTGCCGTAGTGTGGATTGGACGGATGGATGGATGTGTGTGTATACATATGTGTGTGTGTGTGTGTGTGTCTATGTGTGTGTGTGTACACACACACACACACACACACATATACACATATACACACACACACACACATATACACATATACATACACACACATATACATACACAGACACACACACAGACACACACAGACACAGACACACACACACACAGACACACTATGTATATGTGTATGTGTGTATGTATGTATATGTATATGTGTATGTGTATATGTATATATATGTATATATGTATGTGTATATATGTGTATATATATGTATATATATGTATATATGTGTATATATGTATATATATAT
>VUQG01023263.1:0-27917 GCA_015106755.1 Etia nguti
CAAGAAATATTAATGCTTCAAATTATTTGTCTTAAAGGATGCAAGCTGTACAGAGTACTGCACATGTGACTTTGTGAACATACCTCATTAACAATAATTCGGACAGTTTTTTATCCTAAATATTTGCAACAAACTCAGTAAAAAAAATATATACAGAGTCAGTGCTTAAAAATTAATCAGAGGAAAAATTAAACATTTTAACTTAAGCTGCCAAGCGGAAGTAGTTGGTTTCACTACATAAATATCGGGCTTTGCTATTTAATCCGTAGCTATTGACTAATGAAGGGTTACTGAAGTGCCAGCTTTTTAAAAGTTGGTGTTAAAGTCCTTACAGATGTGGCAAGCGACAGAAAACATGCTGCTGTTTGCACATATTTAATAATCAGCTCTGCACAGGAGCTGAAGCAGAGTCCAGCCTGTTGCTCTTACAGTATAATACTCATAATGAAAGTACAGTAACGGTAATTAGTGACTGAGCAGCCCGGTGCGTTTCTCTTGATTTCTTTAGTCAGGGTAAATTCATTCACCTGCACGGGTTAGCTAAACGAACTTCACAAAACAAGTTTCCCCGACAGCCGAGTGCTCATCTTAGCTAGCTAGGTAGCTAAGGACTTTAGTTACGGATTAGCTTACAAACACATTTAACTTACCGAAAATATTGCTGCGGGGCTTCAGGTCCTTCTGTCGGGTAGTCCACTTTACTGTATTCAGGCTGTCAGTTTGAAACAGTCGGTAATGTAAACGTTGGACCTCTCAGCATCTGCCATTCCCGAACAGACACATGCAAGTTCGTCCGTGACCGCAGCCGCGTCGTCCATGTTTTCTGCAGTCATTGGTCAGCACTATAATATATGCAAATACATGCGGATCGGAATCCCCGCCCCTCAAGCGCGACCGCGGACGCCAAAAGAGTGCCAGCAGATTGAAACTGAAAAATGGAATGAAACTGAAAAATGGAATGAAACTGAAAAAAGTGGATTTGAAACTGAAAAAAAAAAAATTGTAAGCGAAAACAAAAAATTTACAGTTTCAATTAATCGTTTTTCACTATCAATTTTCTTTTCAGTTTCAATACAAGATTTTTCAGTACATTTATTTCAGTTACAATATTTTTTTTCAGTTTCAATATTTTTTTCAGTTTAATTTCAAGGTGGCATCGTTCTGATCCCATAGACGGGCATCTGAAATAATCGATGAGAAAGCATTGTGTCGCAAAGATATCTACTGAAGTTAGCATGCTAAGCAGCTAGCACCAACCCGTACCCTTGTGTGTAAAACAGTTCCATTTCTAAGACACTGACTACCGCTGTTTTGTCAATACTGCTTGAGTCATACATGCAAGGCATCTTGCCATTTGCTCCTTGATGATGGTTAGGACAAACATGCAATTGGTATTTCACCCTTACCTACACAGCTGTCTCCACAGGACTGAGAGATGGGACTGACACTTTTCTGGATTTATAAGAGTTTGGAAATTCAGGAAGAATTTTAAGCAAAAGCTTGAGTACAGTAATGATCATAATAGAGACAGTTCAGATCAAAGATGGGACTTTTATCTCTTCACTGTATGGTAAACTTAATTTTTTTCATTATCTACACCGGGTAACTTGCTGGCAGTGAAGTGTGATGCAGTGTACAGTATTAATTTGATCAGTCCTTTTTTGTATGACAGGAAACTTTATGTCAGTATTATCGAGGATGAGGAACAGCTGCTAAGCAGAGACAAATCTTATTGATTACATATGAATATCACTCATATGTTGGTGATAAATCATAAACATAGTATCATTTTAAGGAGTAAACAAGTGATAAACTGTAGCTAGTGAGCATCAGGGCCATAATGTATGAGGTTGGATGAAAATCCTCAGAGGAAGAAGCAGAAAACAAACTAACAAAAGAGGTGACCTACATCCTTGGGTTACAAGAGGGTGTGTGTCAAGTGGGCAGGAGCACTCATTTGCTCTGTGAGCCTTGTAATAGTATTCATGAAACACGAACACCATTCCACTCAGTCACTGTGTGTGTGTACAGACACAGATATATATACACACACACAAGAGGCTCATCTGTTCACAAGTACACGAGCAGCATAACACGGAGTCAGAAGCTGTTTTCTCTGCACTCTAAATAACGATGGCTGCAATCAGTGTACAAATTAACATATTTTAATAGGACAGAAGAAGAAAGGCTTATTAAAGAGGTACATGATGACCAAACCTTTAACCTAAACAGTGTGGTTATTTAAAAAAATTATAATAAAGTGTAAATAAGTGCAAATAAAAAACACAAAAGGACGTTCAAGTGTTCATTACTTAAAGGTGTTAATTCTTTTAACTTAACATACAGAGTAAGAATTAACAACCTTATTATTTTTCGTAGGTATCCTTGTTTTATAAATGAACATATTAAAAATCTCCTGCATTACAATATATACAGATTCTTCATGAAAGGTAAAACTAGTGTGTGCCATTATTTGGCATTTTCCTGCTAACAGTGGATTTTCCTGCTACTCAGCCCCCAGCTAAATTAAGAGTTTCTGTGAACTACTGATAAATTAGACTTTGCTAAGATCCTGGTATTATGCATATTAAATGTTCTGACTTCTGGTTCTGTTGAGTTTTACTGCAAAAAATTTCTTTAGGTCTTCATTCCTGTAGCTGCATGTCTTTGTGGAAGTAAAAAAAAACCAAACAGATATTCCTTCAGCTGAGATATCTGAAGGATATTATAAAATTACCCTCTACAAAAGCTAAAACTTCCAGCTGCAGCATTTTACCACTGCGTGTGCTGCTGTTCTGTTAATGTTTGATATTTCTTTTTAACTCACTGCAACATCAAATTAGTTCCACTTTAATTCCTATCTTTTCCAAATGTTGTGTCATGGTGGTATTTTTTTTAAAGAATTGTGTTGATAGATTTGGTCAATTTAGAAGGTTTTAAAATATTTTTAAACCCAAGACTTAGCTTTTAATCCTAATTAATTGAAGACCACATTTATATATATATATAAATGTGTATGTATATATAAATGTGTATGTATATATATATATATTGATTCAGACCTGCTGGGCCTACTGCTTTGTGACCATACTTACCCACTGAGCTAAACCACCAAAAATATTTTAAGGAACAGCAATCTTAAACTGGGTCACTGGATCATGCACCCAAAATTTTGATGTCAGAAATAACCAGTGATTTTATAGAAGTTTACAAATGGTTAACATTTTCACTTGTTGGTGTGATGCTGTATTTAAAACACTTGTATGTATATTGAAACCAAGAGGATATTAGGAAAATAATTTGTTTATGCAACAGATACTATCAGCAGTATATTACATGTAAACTTCCATTTGCCAGTTCTGACATCTTTTTTATTATCAAGGCTGATAGTTTTACTGTTATTTAAACAGGCAATATTAAACCACTGACAGATAATAACATTACCTCACTGCAGTGAGTAAAGCTGTTATGTTGAAAGCTGGAATAATGTCCAGCATTTGGATATCAGCTACCATACCTTTTTTTCTACTTTAATAATATGATGACAATGTGACTGTTAGATGATCGAGTCAGTGCTTCTCCAAAGTAGGAAGCATTGTAGGGTGTTTTCAATGTGCAACAGTAGTACCCACCAAAAGTTATCCAAGGAAGTGCGACAGGTGAGCTAAAGACAGGGTCGGGTGTAGCCAGGCCTCACTGGCTGTCCTTTGTGGTCTGAAGTGTTAGCAAACACTGCTGAAAAAGCTTCAGGCCGGCTACAAGAAGAGGCTGTCAGAACACAGTGCAGCTTTGTGTGTGCAGTGAACAACCAAACATACAGCTAGTATGATATTTACATTAAAAATTTAAACGTTCTTAACAGCCTGAATTATCAGGCATGTTGTGGCTGCTAGGGTATAACCAAGTTATCAGATTACTGCCATGACAAACTGCAATGCTATTTAAAATCATCCATGTATTTATCTCTTTAGCTGATGAATATGAAAAGTACTCATTGATTTTGTAAATAGCACTTTAAAGCATTTAAAAGAAAGATTCAATTAGTTTCTCTTATGGAGCTTTTTGGTCATCTCACACAATCTTCATCGCCCATGTCGAGCCAATATGACAGCAAGTCATCAAAATTATCTTTAATTTCAGCGGCCACGTGGACATAGAAACTGTGCAAGAAAGTCCTTTCTTGACTATGAAATTTCTTCAGCTCCTTCAGTCCTATATTCTTCATTGTCTACAAACTGCATTTATAACATTTCCCCCAAATTTTGTGCACTAAATGGCATGCAGTGTACAGATATGTAATTTCCCATGAGCCAGTGATACTCTAAAGTTAAAACAGATTACTTGACACTCCCGCCAAAAGTAAGTTGGTCACAGCATTTATTTCCATTTTCTGACAAGACTCCACACAAAAACAAAGTCGAGGCCAAGCTGAAAAAAGAGAGATCCTTCTGTTTTATTTCATTTCCTTTTTTTTGCTGCTGTTTCGCAGTCTAAGGTACAGTGCCTTATTCTAGAATTCCACTGATTTAAGAATGAAACTTGAGAGAAATCTCTTTTTCCGAGGACACAGAAAGATTGTAATTTTTTTTTTTTCAACAGGGGTAGGGCTGGGTGGGGTTGGGAGGTTGTAGGTCGGTCACGGGTGGGAGAATAAGAGGAGGCAGGCGGTGAAAGTGGGTGGAAGTTTACAAGGACGGAGGGTTTGCACGGTGTTCACAAACAGACAGACAAACAGGGACAGATAGACAGGCAGGAGGGGGGTGAGGTTGGTGGTGGAGGGGAGAAGTGTTAAAGGAAAAGATAGAGATAAAGATGAGATGAAGAGGAAGAGGGAGAGAAAGTGTGCTTTGTCATGTCTGAATGAAAACAAGAAGCTCTCAGACTCACTCCGAACTTTAAAAAAACCCAAAAAAACACACATTAAACTTTTTCGAACAACTTTGTTTTTTAAAAAAAAAACCCCATCCAGCTTTCTATTAGAAAACAACAATAACACAAACAGAAAACAACACTGGGAGGGGAGGATGGACAGGGGGAGTCGGAGGAAGTGAACTTTTTTCCACCCTGCTGTGGGTGTGAGTGAGACAGTGGGTTGGTTTTATGGTGACACCGATTCTTTATTGATAGGAAAGGAGGCGATGATGAGGAGAAGGAGGAGGAGAGAACAGCAGTAGAAGACTGGCAGTGAGTAAATAGAAATAGAGAGAGAAAAAAAGGCAAGGAAAGTCGGGGTAGGCGAATGGCAGGAAATGGCAGTGATTACTGAGCTGGATCTGGGCAGCTTTTCTCTGGCAGGAAAAATAAATAAATAAATACAAATAAACAAAAATAAACAAAAATGATGCCACCCACCCGCTCAAATTGCCAGGTCGTAGTCTAGACCGGAGCTGCCGTTTTGTTGTGCTGCTTGGCCCGAGAGATCGCAGTGGAACAGTCAGATTTTCTGCTTTATTCTCAAGATGTTTTCTTTATTTGGTTCCACACAGCGATGTAATTTGAGTACATGTACGAAGAGTGGCTGTAGCTAACAGTGTAGTAATAAGCATCGGCACAAACAGTGTTACTGGCAGACTACTGCTGTGTAGACTTTGGATACAAAAAAAGGGGGACAGAGGGACCGAAAGGACAGGGAAGATTTACAAATGCACCCTCTTCCCCATCCTCTCCTCCTCTGTCATTGGTCCTCTTGTCGTCTTGGCATTTTGATTTTTTGTTTCTTTAGGAAATGAAGATGGAGGAACAAAGATGAGGAGTAAACATTTTTTTCTTGTACATTTCGAGTATGCCGAGAGGAGAGATGGATGGAGGCAAGGAAGGAGGAAAGAGAAAGTCAGAGGGAGATAGAGAAGAAGGGATGAATTCAGGGAAAAATGGGACAAGAAGTAAATGATGCTTTGATAATTTAATAGTATGTCTCTTTTTCCACCCAGCCTGCATGGAGACAAAGAGGGAAAAAAGCACAAGAAAGAGAGAAATGTTATAGATACTAAATACTTTATAGATACACATCTAGTTTATCAAGTTATATTACTATTCACAAGCCACACTATGCCTCCTCCGTTTCTCCTTTAAAATATATATCACCACTTTCCAGTTCACTGAAACCACCCTACCACTGAACAAGTAAATATATATGTTGTGTGCGAGCTCACCTCCGGGGTTTCGGCGCAGGATGAGTTTTCGGATCTCATCGTAAACAAAGATGAGGAAACTGTATGGGAACGCACAGAACCACCAACTGGGCCTGTGAGGGAACGAGTGAGAACAACGGACAGAGTGAGAATACTTGAATGAATAAAGGTGTCATGACAGGACGGGACCAAAGAGACGGTGGTAAATTTAAGTCCGCTTTGATTCAGGACAAAGAAACTGTTTTTGTAATTCATTATCTGCCAATATACATTTTATGGATTGAAGATCATAAAGAGAACATCATAATTCTCTTTATTAATTAAATGTCACTTACTTGAGTGGGTACATCCGTAGTGCCAAGTCCATACCAGGGCAGTAGGACAGGAAAGCAGCCAGAGCCGTTTCCTCAAACAGGCCAAAGATCAAAATTTTATTCCTGAAAGAAATGCAAAAGAATAGAGGCTATTAGAAGTTCTTCAGGAAGTGCCAAAAAACACGCAAGTAGAGAAGAGTCCCAAAGCAAACAACTCAGTATCCCCTGTTACTCAAAAATCTCAGACATTCGTCAGTGGTGCTCTTCAGAAAACAGACAACTACACTGTCTGTTTTCTGAACAGTTGGCAGCCGGTTTTCTGTTGGCAACAACCTACTTCTGAATCTAAAAAGAGCTTCAAAGGCGACTCCCTGCAGGCTGACAGTTATAGTAACATTATATTAGTTTGTGTGCCTGACCTATAAATGCTGCCTGGAGAACACAGCATCATGGGCAGAGGGCACACAGCGTAAGACCAAACAAGATGGACGGAAGAAAAAGAGCAACATATGTGATAGCACACATGGATAAATGTGGTTATCTAGTGACACCTAGTGGAAGCTATGGGGAAAAATAAATACAAAAACCAAATCAAATCTTATTGATGAATCATGGTCGTGATCCATCCATCCATTCTCTCATGTTCAGTATCAATTTTCTGTTCTTCCAGAACACCAACAAAAAAAGCAATCAAACAAGAAACTGATGCTTTTTCTTTAGAAAAGAGACCTGTACACTTCTGAAAGTACTCAGATTGTTGTGTTTTCTAAGTACTAATACAGCAATACAGAAGTACTCCATTAAAAATAAGTACTATACCTAGGTATATTTACTTTGTAGACTGTATATTGTAATGGTGTCTATTGATCTACAGTTTTCCTACGTTTCCCTTTAAAATAAACCTAAAATTGGTTCAGCATGGCTGCTTTTATATTAGATGTCTGTCGTCACTGTGCTTTGTCATTTCATTCATACAAATTGACTGTAAGAAGAAGGTAAAGTTGCATACCTTACATTCAAAGACAAATCAAAAAGTTTTCTATTGCTATCTAATGCAGTTTATCAGAACTGCTTTGGTTTTTAAAGCCAGAGATCAATTGGATTATTTCTGCCCACCATTTTTAAAAGGAATTCTTTTTATTGTACGACCCCTTCAATAACTTGTACTTACCTCATGCCCTGCTGGAACACAGAGTTACGTCTGGTCTTGCAGATGATCACATCTGCCCACTGCACCACCACAATACTGACAAAGAAGGCTGTGTGGCAAGTAAACTCCACAATCTTACGTTGTTCATAGGTCTGCACAGAGAAAGAGAATATATCCTGTCTGCTTTCTACAATAGATTTCTTTATAAATAGCTTTTAATACATCAGTATTACATTAAGACTTACATTAATCATTCAAAGATTATGGCAAAAAAAACAAATGGTTTATTTGAATGTCACAAATTCATCAAGTCACTCAGTGGCTCCACAGTGGCCCCGCTACATAGGTATCTGAAACAAGGGAACACTGACATTGTAACATTTCACTCATACCCATTGCTGTCCATAGCTGTCCTCCAGGTCATTGTTGGAGCGATCGTCCCAGTTGAGCCGAATGCCGACAAGCAGAGATGGCAGAAAACCATTTTCAGCCATGATGACAAAATAGGCAAAGAAGCCCCCAAGAGCCTGGATCATACCTACAGAGACAAACAGAGAGTCCCTTAATCAAATGATACATTTTATTTGACACAGTAAAAGACTGTAGACTCGAAATGGTCACCAAAGACTAAAACGACAGATGGAAAAGAACCGTGAAATTTAAATTAAATGAGCACTAATGGAGATGGGGTGATATTTACTGAAGAATATTTTGATTTGTTGCCTTAAAAAATCCAGACTACAGTTTCACCACACAAACTCCAGATGTAGCATTGTTGAGTGCAGTGGACTCATCCTCATCAGACTGTTAATACCTTTATGTTGACAGTTTCTAAGACACTTACCTGATGTAGAGTGCAACACCATTTTCATGTAGCAGCCTGAACACTGTTTACAGTAAATACCACAAACTGTAAAGAATAAATGTACCTACCAATCTGTCCATAGGCAATACTGATGAGTCTTTCATTGACCAGTTTGTCCCTCAGTGGGTTCCTGGGCTGGCGCTTCATGATGTCGCTCTCTGCTGCTTCATAAGCAAGAGAGATGGCTGGTACCTGGAAGATGAGAAAGGAGAAACAGACACTGTTGTCTTATATGAGATACTCATTGGTAACTTCACTTATAAATGCTTGATGTGTGTTTTTATAATGTTTTCATGCTATAAACATTTGGTCTTTCTTTATCTGGGGTTTGGTATTAATACATTCTACTCTTTAAGAGGGGGAAATGAGAGAACTGCTTCTTATAAATAGTTGTTCAACACTGCCACCTAGTGTCCTTTAAAGGTCCCATTTAAAATGACCTTGAATTCCACCTCTGTTCCATGTTTAATATTTTACTCTTCACAGCAATGCTGATCATAAGTGACCACACTGGATAGCTGTTCTCGTGGCTGCTATAATAAATAAAAGGCATTAATCAGGTATGCATCTGACATGAGCGCATGCAGTTAACAGCTTCAAGTGTCCAGCATGGTTTTACTGGTTTACCGTGCATACGTTAAAATGTTTTGAGTGATGAAGGCATTGAGACATTCGGAGCAGAAGGGTTATTTCACACAGTGGTTTCTGATTTTTATAGCCTGAACAGTACGTCTCGTCTTTGAGTCATGGCCGTGAGCTTTTCTCTCACCATGTCAGTTCCCAGGTCAATGCAGAGGATAGTGATGGTACCCAGAGGCAGGGGGATGTTGACCAAGATGAAAAAGAGGAAGGGGGTGATTTCTGGGATGTTGCTGGTCAGAGTGTACGCAATAGATTTCTTCAGGTTGTCAAAGATCAGGCGTCCTGGAAAGACGAATGTGGTGTATAAATACAACAAACAAAATACCAGATGATCGAACAAGCTTGAGTGAACTGTGCTTTGCCCATCTAAGTGGTTGCTGAACTTATTTTCATGAAAATCACTACAGTCCTTTAACCATTACACTGGTCCTTGAGGAGCTGCAGTTTTCTCCTGCATGGCTGGTGTTGCCAATCAGAAAAAAAAATAAAAGGGGACTGGAAAATGTTGAAACAGGAAGCAAAGTTTTCTCCAAAATCTCTCACTTCTAAAGCTGTTGCATCTGCCTTTCTCCTGTGTTGATATAAAACTGAAATGGCAGTAAAGACAAAACTTTTTGTACACGAGTGCACTTCTCAAAAATTGAGAGGTGCACAACGGGCAGAAATAATAGCTGCGTGTGTTAGCAGTTGCGACGTGACTTTTGCTGCGTTCCTGTTGCAAACATGACAACCACAAACATACAGGATACTTTTTAAAAACTCAGCTGAACCTTTCCTTACATCTTTTATGTCTGTTTTGTCTTTGTTCCCTAGATTCTTCGGCACACTCCACCTTTCCACCTTTTGTTTATCCCTCACCTTCTTCCACTCCAGTGACAATGGAGGCAAAGTTGTCATCTAACAGGATCATATCTGCAGCTTGTTTGGATACGTCTGACCCAGAGATTCCCATGGCAACACCAATGTCAGCCTTCTTCAGGGCAGGAGAGTCATTCACACCATCACCGGTCACAGCAACGATAGCACCCTGTCAGAAGAAGAGGCCACATAAACTCACTTTACAGCCCCAGAGATAAAAACTAATTACACTTTGTTTATCTGTGTTCACCTGTAAATCAGTGGCTGTGCAGTAACCGTACCTGTCTCTGGCAACCTTCAACAATGATGAGCTTCTGCTGTGGGGAGGTTCTGGCAAAGACAATCTCTGTGTGGTTCCTCAAAATGTCATCCATCTGGTCCTGTGTGAGGTCTTTTAGATCTGTACCGTGGATCACACAGGCCTTGGCGTCCCTGCATTCCAAAAAGGAAGGAATATACATTTTTTTTTTCTTCATCTGCAACTATATTATGTATTATGGCTCAAAACAGCTTTGGCAGTGATAATGAAGCCACAGGAGTAAATGTTACCTAGGGTTGACTTGGCTGACAGGAATGTTGAGGCGTGCAGCAATGTCTTCCACTGTCTCGTTTCCCTCAGAGATGATGCCCACACCCTTAGCAATGGCCTTGGCTGTGATTGGGTGGTCACCAGTAACCATAATAACCTAAAGGAAGAAAAGTAGCCAAAAGAAGTATATTTTAACATTTTAAAAGGACAACAGGCAGGAGAAGAATATGATAAATAAGATTAGAAGATCATAAGCAGAGGATGCATACTTTAAAGGAATGAGAGACAAATAACAGACTGTCACAACAGAAAGGTGCCCACCTTGATGCCAGCTGAGCGGCATTTGCCCACAGCGTCAGGCACGGCAGCGCGGGGAGGGTCAATCATGGACATGAGGCCAACGAAACAAAGGTTGTCAGTTTGGAAGTTGACGTCATCGGTGTCAAAGGCAAAACCTTTTGGGTACTTGTCCTCAGGCAGAAACAGGTGGCAGAACCCTGAAGGAAGAGGGATGGTTAAATTCTCACACAATTACTTTATTTTGTTTAGTACAGTCTGAGCACAGAGAGCAAGAAAAGTCAAAACTGTATTTTTATTTACTAACTGTTCCATGGCATTTTCCGATCATCCTTACCCAGCACTCTCTCTCCCAGCCCTCCCAATTCCAGATAGGCATTCTGGAAAGCCTCCTTCATCTCATCATCCATCGGCTGCTCCTTGCCCTGCACCATGATGGTGGAGCAGCGGTCGAGGATCCTCTCTGGGGCTCCCTTCATCACCAGCAGGTAACGATTGTCATTTTCCTCCTCAGTTTCATGAATTGAGAGCTGATGGGAATGGATTAAACCATTAGTATGAATGAGTATTTAGTATGCAGTGCTTTGCATGTTTAAGCCAGTTTGCTACAAATTGCCTGATTCAGCTCAAGTTAAAATGAACTGACAATGTGTGTGATTGTTTATTATATTTTTTTGCTGAACAAACAAGTATTTGGTACTGACCTGGTACTTGTTTGTGGAGTTGAACGGGATCTCTGCAACCTTCTTATTCTTGTCCCTCATGGCCTTGACAGCGCCACAGGACAGTTCGATACACTTCAGTAGAGCTGACTCTGAGGCGTCACCGGCTACGTCTCGTTTCAGAATGGGCAAAGATTCCTGACCTGCTTTGAACACAGCACGGTTGCACAGGGCAGCAATGCGAGCCAGAGACACCCATGTTGTTGAGCTCTTGTCGAAGGAGGAGCCTACAAGAAGCAAAAAGGAAGTCAGCGAACCTCGCTCATCCAAGCATCCAGCTGCTGATACAGGGAAGGGTTATGGTTAAATCTTGCCATTTTATCTTGAGCTTTACTTCAGTGCTTTGTTTCCATCCATTATTTGGTATGTAAATTAGTTAGAATAGAACGTGGTTCCAGTCTGACATTTTGCTTGTAGCAGTGAAACAGCTAATCTGTTTGTTGCACTTTTTCAGCTTGATTTTATTGCTGGTTAGATCTCAAAGCACAACAACAGATTAAGACTACTGAGTAGAAGGTGTGATTAAAACTTTAGATACGTTCAAGTTCAGGTTCACCATTTTGAGAGTTTCTAAGATTCAGTTTGAACTGCAGATGGTGCTCAATCAGCTTACAAAATGGTAGTACAAAAATGGCAGGAGCACTGGGGGCAGTGTATCTGCACACGGTGACTGGTTTGCCATATTTAAAGCAGGCTCCTTTTTACAGAAAATTTTTTTTTGATCGCAACCTTTAAATCCGCACATTTCACGATCCTGTTTATTTGCACTGTATTTAATATATACTGCATGGAGGCACACATGTAATGCTTACTGAATAAAAACAGAACAAAATCTCACCAGACTGATCCTCTGTCGTGTCAGCTTCATGAATCTGATTGTCAAACCACATGTGGGCCACGGTCATTCTGTTCTGGGTCAGGGTGCCTGTCTTATCAGAGCAGATGGTGGAGGTGGAGCCCAGAGTTTCAACAGCCTCCAAGTTCTTTACCAGACAGTTCTTGCGAGCCATTCGCTTGGCAGTCAGTGTCAGACACACCTGGAGAAGAGTGATGAAGCAGGAGACAAAAACAAAGGAGGAAATGGGAGTGGCAGAGGAAAAGCAACAAAGGCAAAGAGAGAGGGAGAAAAAGAAAGGAAACAAGTGGAAAGGAGTTGTTGATGATAGTCACAAACAAATGGATAAAATCAATGGGAGAGAGAGAAAAATACAGTTAGTATATATGTTTTAAACTAAAAGAACAGATGAGCATCTCCAGACACTTAACTAAATTCTGCCAACAACCTGAAACACATAACCCCATCTAGGAACTAAAAACCACCCAGATGCCTGGAAACGTTCATTCTGCTCATCAACATAGCACTCTATACGTGACAATGCAGTAAGAACAGAAAAATCCTTTCAGGATATAAAAACACAGCCCAACAAGCAATGCAGAGAGAACATGAAGCATGAAAGAGCGATGCTGTGAAGCAGAGCAGCGGTGCATTATGGTACCATGCCAAGTATGGCAAGACCAATGGGTCAAACTAGCCAAGGCCAAGCACAGGAGGCCTAAATTCAGTTCATGGTGCTGAGAAACATTTGCCTAATGTCATTACATTAGCTAGTCCTTGTCATTGCAGACAGCACCGCCACTGGCCTGGAAAAGAGAGAGACATACGAAAAGGAAGATGGAGAGAGAGAAACACAAACACATATGGGACTGCCTTGGTAGAAAGAGAGAGAAAGTGGGAGATGAAAGGACAAATACACGGAGGCGACACAACATTTTCACCACAGAAACAAACTGAGAATGTTAAAGCACAAAATATAACGATCACAATATCAAACCACACGGAGAGCACACAAGCAAAGAGACATGAAAGGGAGGGACAAATCAAACCACACACAACACAACATCAGCCAAAAATCACAGAAATGACACGAAATATAACAGAAACTAATGTCAATAACGCACAAATTCAGACGTGGGTTAAACCGCTAACAACTCAAAGAGTGTGATTGGTGACACCACCTTTAGTCTGTTACCTTCTCTCTGTGAGAAAATCAATATTAGAGTGACTTATTTACACACTAAAAATGAGAAATATTACTATTTTTAATACCAGTGAGTGTGGGAATGAGTGTATACAATTTTTTATCTTAAAAAAAAAACAAAAACAGATTTCATGATACAAAAAGTTTTCAAAGCTTTATCTAATTTTTCTTTGCATTTCATATTATGTGAAGCTACCGTTTGACCCAAGTCTGGACAAATCAGTGTCAGACACACACATATACTACCAATCCTAACATTTCAGCCTTATTGACGAATTAAAAAAAACAAAAACAAAACAAAAACCTGAACAACACCTAAGCATCCTGGACACAGACAGACACTCCATATTGCACCATCCACTAGTTTCACATCTCTCTGCCAACTCACAGTGACTGTGGCCAGCAGTCCCTCGGGCACATTAGCCACAATGATACCAATGAGGAAGATTACAGCCTCCAGCCAGGAGTAACCCAGGATGATTGAGAGGATGAAGAAGGTCACGCCAAGGAAAACAGCCACGCCTGTGATGATGTGGATGAAGTGCTCAATCTCCTTGGCAATGGGTGTCTGAGGATAAAAGAAGAAGATGTTTAATTGACTGCAAAGAGATTTAATGTCTGAAATTAGACTTAAACTTGAAAGCTCTGATAAGATGACGCAACTAAGATAATATGCAGGCTTAAAATAAGCATGGGCAAGAATGTGACAAAAGCACAAAAACTAATTATTTGATAAATAAATATTACAAGAGTTTTAGTGAATTAATGTGTAGCTCTGTGTGTAGTTACAGGGTTTAAGTTTCTTGCTGTAATGCATGTGAGCAGGTATTACATATTATATATTTACCTTGCCAGTCTCCAGACCTGAGGTGAGGGTGGCAATGCGTCCCATCACTGTGCGATCACCAGTACACACAACAATACCACGTGCAGTTCCTGGAAAAAGAGAGGGACAAGTTCTAAAAAATATCCACTTCGACACTGGCTGCAGGGAAAAAAAGTAGAGAAAGAAAAAAATAAATAAATAGTGTGTTATTATAGATAAACAGCTGGACAGTGATGAGGATCAGAGACATAGTGAAGTATGTAATCTGTCCACAAGAGGGCACCACATCTTACTATTTTCCAATTAATGCACTGAGAGTTATAATGTGATTTGCTGCAATGCTGGTAATACAGTGGCTAGAACATGATCCACTAGAAAGGGACTGGTACAAAGTTAAATAGGATCACATTTCTAGTCCTCCTTTTGATGACCAGAGAAATCACTCTTCTATATCTAACTCACTCTCACCGTGGGAAAAATTCAGAGATGCAATGATATCCTGGGTCATATTTTGTTTGATAAAACAAAAAACGAAAAAAAAAAAAAAATCAAAACCAAAACCCAACAACAACAGATGGTACGAAGGACAAATTCAACTTAGGCTTTATACTTAGGCTTGACTAAAGAAAGGCACCCTCACCCACCCCATATGAATATAATCACAGGCTGAAATGGTACAAAGCCAAAAGTCTTTCAGTCAATATTATGTACATTATCATATTAGAATAATGGTGTATTGGACCACTGGAAAATGATGATGATGATGATGATGATAAACTTACCCTCAACACAGTTGGTCGAGAAGAAGGCAATGTTTCGGGTTTCCAGGGGGTTGTCATGGGTACAGTCAGGTGACCTGGTCTGGGGCTCTGATTCACCAGTCAGGGATGAGTTGTCCACCTGGACAGAGCAGGATTGAAGAAAAAAAAAAAGACAGACACTTGATTAGTTTGTGAGATCTGCTGACTGGGTCAAAGAAAAAGAGGAAGACATACAAATCCAGAGATAGAGATACAGACACAGATCTTTCAGCAGAATCCACACAGGAAGTGTTTCACTCACCAAAAATATTTATGTTGCTGATGGTTTGCTCTTAGTGGACATTCCAGAGTCCAGTTGCCTAGATAACCCTCTAATGCACTTACCACCATGTCAATAAATAGTGTATTGCACTGTTATTGGTGGTACTCTAATTGGTTTCCTTGATTTTGAGAAAAGTTTCACTCGGGACCCACTTACGGTTGTTAGTGATTATTTTGCTTGCTATTGCTTGAAGTTGCTGAATGCCACTGACTTTCTGAGGTCTCCTTTATCCACACTGTTGTGAATCGCTTGCCCTGTGGATCTGTCTCTAGATCCTTGATATTCTCAAGCCACCTTACTCTAAGGCAGCATTGTGTAAAATTTTGCTATCTCTGAACATCTGTCATCATGAATGTGTCTGTGCCTGTAGCTCACCTTGCAGCCATGTGAGGAGATGATGCGGAGGTCGGCGGGAATCCGGTCTCCTCCTTTCACCTCCACCAGATCTCCTGCAACTACCTGCTCAGCGTTGATCTGCATCTTCTCTCCCTCGCGGATCACCAGGGCTTGCTGGAACACAGAGTGACAAAGAAAGATGTAAACATGTTATTTGGAGGATCACTTCATATAATACATACCCACAGAACTCGACAAGCGATACACTCATTACTTTCGAGCACCCTTTGGCCTTTGAATTATAAATGTTTAGTCACTCCACAAACTGTAGCATAATTTATTTCAAACCTCCTTCAAGCAAATTCAGTTTGGAAACCGGATTTAATCAAGCAATACATTTTGTGAAATCCCCTTCTGGCACAACAATCACCACAAAAACATCCCTGCATGATCCTGCTGATGATTAGGGAGTGTCTGGTACCTGAGGGACCATGTTCTTAAATGATTCCATGATCTTGGAGCTCTTAGCTTCCTGGAAGTAAGAGAAGCAGCCGGTGATGATGACAACAGCTGACAGCACGATGCCCAGATACAACTACAGAGAAAGACAGAGAGGAAAAAAAGATGTCAGACTGTCATATTTATAAAGAAAATAACCAAAAGACTCAACTTTTATCTAAAACTTGATCACATGAGAGGAAAAGAATATAAAAAGAAGACAGATTAGCAGAGGTACAAAGTAAGAAGCTAACTTTGTGTCAATAAATGCTGGACTTCAGAGGCATGTAAGAGCTAAAGACCAAAGCTATTTCAGGAAATCAAGGCTAGAATAAATAACATTTATCTAGAAATAACATAAATCATCTTTAAGTCTTTCATTTAAGTCTCGCATCCTGGAGCTGACAGCAGTACGTGGTTTGATTTGGACTCAATGAACTGAACGCTGTCCATCTGTTTGCAGTGTACTTTGTTAGTGGTTTTATGACTATGTTAGTCTGCTGTCATATGTTTTACCATCGTAAGCTCTAAATCTGAATCTTGTCTTTCATATCTTGCATTCAGCATCTGACATCAGCGTGTGAAAATACAGTTTGTTGACACACTCTTGGCTACTTGTAACTCATGACTCAAAACTGGTGATGTTTCACCCCGAGACCTCCCTGTGGCCTGAACAAAGCACGTTGTCCTTTAATGCTGTGTGTGTCAGAGTCATTTAGCCTCAGTCCTTTGCTCTACTCAATGCTCTGACCTGGCATGAAACAGTGCTGACCCGTGAATGCCCTACTCTTAGCCTGCAATTACCAACGCCAGGAGCCATATGCTCCCTGTGGCAAGTCCAAAGTGGAGACAAGACGGTGTCTGTCACTCCAGAGATGGGTCAGCTGACATGGTTTTTACAAACAGCTGACACATCTTTTATCATAGGGATGAGATGCAGCCTCATCCCTAAGGAGTAGTGACTCAGCAAATTGCTTTGTAAAGTGATATGCTAGAGGACAGGGCACACACACACACACACTACAAACAACATGCTCTTCCCTATTTTATGTATAGCTTCTCATAGGTGCTGATGTTTGTATTTTAAGCAACAAACCCTGCCTACTTAAAATGGTTGAGGATTAACAATTTATTCTATCATCTAGCCACCCATCCTGACAAACCACTTACATTATCCCCAGCAGGTTCATCCTCTGTGGCAGCCTGGATGGCATAGGCCAGGAAGCAGAGGATGGCACCAATCCACAGCAGGATGGAGAAGCCACCGAACAGCTGACGACAGAACTTGACCCATTCTGGTGTGGTAGGGGGTGGAGTCAAAGCATTGGGGCCATCCCTAGCCAGGTACTCTGCAGCCCTGGCATTGGTCAAACCCTAGAAATTATAGAAGCAATGGAAAGAAAATGATGAGATGTGAATGGAGGAAAAATAGAACAGAGGTAAAAAAAAAAAACAGGAAAGGGAAATAAAGATAGTGTTGTAGTTTAATTTGTCCTGTTTTCCTTCTCTCACCCCAACCGGTCGCAGCAGATGGCCGCCCCTCCCTGAGCCTGGTTCTGCCGGAGGTTTCTTCCTGTTAAAAGGGAGTTTTTCCTTCCCACTGTCGCCAAAGTGCTTGCTCATAGGGGGTCATATGATTGTTGGGTTTCCTCTGTATCTATTATTGTACAATCTACTACACAATATAAAGCGCCTTGAGGCGACTGTTGTTGTGATTTGGCGCTATATAAATAAAATTGAATTGAATTGAATTGAATTGAATAGACAGGCCTACTTATGTACATATGTATAACAGCCCGTTTGCAATTTAAAAACTTTTCATAAGAGGTGCAACATACACCGACTTGTATGTCAGACAGAAATATCAAAAAGTGCAAAAGTGTAATTTTGATGTGAAATAAAGTACTTACTTGAACGATATCCGTGTTGTACTTCCGGCAGACCTCCTCAACAGACATTTTGTGTTCAGTCTACAAAGAATAAAGATTTATCATGAAATCAATCAAAATCTCAGTCACAACATATTACATTCATTTATTTTGATAAACCTACAAATTAACTTCAAGAAGCAAATGAAAGCAAATCACCATTTACACGACGCAGTCATTGAGTTTTAAATATTGTAGATTTCTGGTTGACAGCATAAAATTTCATCAATGTTTTCAGTATTTTACAAATGTTTCAAATAATTGTAAATAATAATAAAGACTGATAACATTTTTTTTTTAATTATTTTGTTATCTGAACATCTGATACAGTTTTGTATCACAGGGATTTCCTGTGGGTTTGGTTTCCTACCTCGCACAGAATAATATCCTTCCACAGGAGGATTAAATTGCTCTGGCATGTTATGTCAAACCACACTGTAACATTACTGTACACCAGCTGCTACAGAACACCACATCTCTGCCATCTCCTTTTCAACCAGGGAGATTAGATTACAGTTGGATCACAGCTCTTTGAATGCTGGACTCGGGCCAGGAAGCTTAAAAAACTTCTCAGTACTCAGCTGGGACGTCAAGGTTTTTGTTTACTCTGTCTATGAAGCACCCCACTCATACTTTATATGTGGTCTTTCTGAATTTTCATTTGTCAAACCTCAGTAAGAGTTACAGTTTATACATCAGCTCCTGGCCAAAACCTGCAGGCGAAAGAAGTAGGCTAAGATGAAGTGGTTTTAAAAAGTGTACATACTATGGGAACTTCCTTCTTCAGGTCATCGAGATCTTTGCCTCCCTTCTTCTTGGGCGACTCCTTCTCATCCTTGTCCTGCGTGGTAGCCACGCGGTAGCTGTCCGACCTTCCATACTGTATCGCAGAAAGAAAGGATGTATATCACAAGCCTACAGCATTGTTTAATTTATCAATGTAGCACAGGAGCTTTCTTTAAATACTACACACAGCTTCACAAAAAAAACAACAACATCTAAATCACAACACTGCTTTATTTAGCACTCAAGGGGGAAAAAAAGCTGAAGTGATCACAGGCAAAAAAGATTTGACTGCCAGAGTTGTAGCTGTTATTAGCCACAGTTTTTACCAGTAATCATGAAATAACACAGCAATGACTACAGAGAACTCTTTGGCTGGACCATCAACCTGTTAACAAACTTTGTTGCTGGTGTGATTCCATTACAATTTTGTCTCTACCTCTTCCATATTAAGCCCCAGACAAAACATTAAGGTTGAGATCTAAACTTGGATATAATCCCCTGGTGTGAGATGGGGAAGTCAAGACTTCCTGATTAAATCTGGCATCATTAGAGAACAGGCTTGAATCAAGAGCTCTTAAACTGCAGTTTACACGAGTCTCTATTTAGGCTTCTGCTGTTTAAACTGTTGTTGTGGCTGAGAGGAGGATCGAGGGGAAATTAATATGTCATAAGACAGAAACAACAAAATCTGAAGCAATTTTCTAATGTGCAAATTAGTGCACATAATGTATGTGTGCTAAACTTGTTTAGATGAATGCACCAGCAAGGTCTCACAGTTTTGTTTTCACTGCACAATTTCTAATTCATGTTGTTCTATTATAACATGATATTTCTACAAACAGTCTCATCTATCTTATTTGACAGAAATCTATGAATTTTCTTGTTAGATTTAATTACTCTTTTGTATTTTGCACACAGTCCTACATGTTAAATATTGTCCATATTTAAAAATAAAGATGGAAACCAGAGTGAACTATTTTTGCCTGGTAAATTAAAATCATGCAGGTGCTTTGTTCAAAAGTATTGTTTATTTATGGGCAAAAGACAGCAGTTTCTTATTCTAAAACATTTCCACACTTATGTGGTCACACATAAACTAAGCAATCAAATGAATGAAGAGAATAAAAATAAGTAATGGGGATTACTTGCCAAATGAAACATATCACCAGGGAACATCAGTGCATCTCTCACTGGTAAACTGAGGCTAAGCTTACAGTATAAGCTGTGACACTAGATTTACAACACTTGATTTGCATGACACGTTCATGATTTACATGTTATGATTTACACAGCCACAACACTTGATTTACATTTCAAGCACTGTAATATACAGATGCTGTACTGTAAAAGTAAAGAGACCAAATAGCAAAAAACAATATTTCCCATTGTTTTTAAACATAATTAGATAAAATGTGCTGTATGAAAAGACTTTCTTGCTTGATCCTCTTCTGTAATACAAGTCAAAGCAGTCTTTACATATACTTTATACACGCAAACTTATCTCTCAGAGACAAAATTATAAGTGACTTATTCAGGTCTGCTGCTGTGCTGCTTCTCTCTCTGGCAGAAGTTAATCAAAAGTTAATCACTTAACTTGTATGTGTTATTAGGGTGACACTGATACAACCTAATGCTTAGTATCATCAGGAACAAATGTGAGAGGTACACCGAAGCAATTTATGACATTCTGATTTGGTTCATGAAGCTGGGTCAATAAAGTGATGTATTTATAAAAAAGGAAATCTCTTTCCCTGATTTTGAACATTTTAACAGTCTATTCAGATCTATTCAGTTCAATTCAATTTTATTTATACAGCGCTAAATCAAAACAACAGTCGCCTCAAGGCGCTTTCTATGAAGTTAATTTAAAATGTAGTTTGGGTCTAAAGTCAGTCCACATTTCCTGAAAGGGTTTTGATGCTGAAAAACGTGTGACTATTTTGTGTGTAACACTACGCAGATGTTTACTACCATCCAAATGTGACAATGTACTCTGTGAACAGCCACATACTAGCAATCAGATTCTGTTTAACCTCGCATGATAAGATGAGAGAACTGACTTATTTTGGGAAAGCTCTTATGTGGATTAGTCTGGGCTGAGAGGTTTCACACTGATTTGATGGTTGCTTCATACTGTTTACCATCTCTTTTTTTTCTCACTGGAATGAAAGCTGATAGGGTGATGGCTTGTTGACAGCCAATGAAATTTTTCTCTGCACATCTGCCTATGAGCAGTCTTGGAGTTTGTGCATATGCCAGATAGTTTCATGTCAAAATTACGTCAGCATCTTTTACTGTAGAGAAAACTTTTAAAGGCCACAATTGTCTAAATGCTACTTTACACAACAAAGTGGTGTATTAGGATAGGTGCTATAATATAACTTGCAAATAGCTCTTATCCAGCCCCAGGAGTACTCCTGGTCAATGTGCTGTAATGGACAAAAATTTATGGCTCCAGTAAAAGCTGGACGTTTGGTTAACTGTTTTAGGTTGCCCTATTCTCTCTTCACAATCATTTGGAATGAATGACCTCACACAAATTAAGTTGTGTATTTACAATGCAAATGTGTTAGTGATTGCACATCATGATACTGGCAAATAAACAACTGTTAAGACACTCTAAAGAGAAAATGCATTACTGCTGACTATTTTATTGCATGACAGCAATGAATTACTTAAAAAAAATAACAGGAAGTAATATTAAAACTGGCCATTTTAAAATGTATATATGTCTGCAGTAGGGATTTAATCTGTGCACGTGTTTATTTTCTGCTTAGCTACAAGTTTGAGCATGCATCATTCTTTGTGGTTTCTGTGTGTGCAGATAGATTTCTATTTGTCTGTGTGTGTATGAGAGTGTCTACTTTTTGCCATCTGTCAGGAGGTGAAGTGTTCCCTGGACACTCATCCAGCAGGCCATCAGATTACGGCTGTTTACTACACTAACAGATTAACCCAGTGAACAACAATAATCCCTTTCAATCACTCTCTCTCCCTTTCTCTTTACTATCTTCCTAATACTACTCTCTCATTCATCCTTACTCATTCGCTTTTTTACAACACCGCCTGAAGAAAAGAAAACACTGGTTCAAAAAACCTGCACATCTAGAATCATCAGCTAAAATATATATCAATAAATTGCTCATAAATTTTGGCACCAAAATATAAGTTTTTAGAAAGCTGAAAGTTAAACCTCTCAAACCATCTTTGCTGTTGGAGAATCTTGTGAATCTTATAGATTTCTTTGCAGAAATATTTGAGTGGCACATCTTTCTTACCAAGTCTCTGGCAAAAATGCACTGAATGTGTTTAAATGTGAGAAATACCACTGACTGAACCAAACAAGGAAAATGAAACTGCTATCCTGCATTTTTCTAACTTCCTCTTTTCTATCTTTGATGTACATTACAAATGCCAAATTGTTAATAAAATATCAATACTGTTAGGCAAAAACTTGCCAATGTAAGTCTGATTCTTTATCTTGATTATCATCTTCTTTTCAGTGTGGTAAAAAGTAGAGCTACACGTTTTTCAGGATAACAACAGTCTAAGGACTGAACGAGATTCAGGTTTACAAAAGCACCACTGTCATGATTGTGCTGTCACTATCAGAAAAATATGACAGCACTGCTAAAATTAAATGGCAGACTGATATCTTTTAAAACGTTTAAATCCTTTAGCTTGACTGTTTAACTCTGAGAAACTTCTACAGAGATTTTGCAACATTTCTAACATGAATAAGTATGACACACACACGACTAAGCTTTTAAAAAAAATGTTTGTGGTTTGTTCCTCAATTTAAATTTAACCAAATGAAGGATTTTCACCAGCTTTCAACTGTGGGTCAGATTACTGTGATGATGGTTATTCATGATCATATAAGACGAGAAGTAGGTAAGAAAACTTCACAGTGTACTGTGATAAAAAGATTTCTGTGAATAAACACTGCTCTCACATATAAAACCATCTGTACTACAGAGTTTGACAGAAATCAGGCAATCAGTAATGCATCCACACTTTCTGTCTCAGAGTTAAGTCAGTTTGAGTTCTCCTTCAGTACAAGTAGGATTCAGAAATCCTGCAGGTGAGCACTGCACTTGCTGCTCTGACGTGGGCCTGTGCATATCCCTTCCCAGTCATGTTTCTCGTAACATTTACTCAGCTTGAGGAGACATACTTGATGACGGTTTTTAAATTTTACTAGCACAAAATATAAAATAACAATATACTTATTCAACAGTGTCAAAAGACAACAAAGAACACCTAATTATATTCTCCCAGTCAATGTGACATTTAAATGTATTCCTGAATCAAACCAGAGCCAGGACAGGTTCTTAAATTTCCAGAGAAGGTGCCACCCTTTTGAGAATGTATTTTCTACATACTCAGAATTTTAAACAGGAAAACCTGATTTACTTCACTTTTTATATGTCAAAGTGTTGGGATGGAAATTGGAGAGACACAGCAGTGCCACAGTAAGCACCACAGATAGGAAAAACGCCTGGTGCTGGTGTTTTAATGTGAGATTTGGGTGCCGAGGACATAAGCATATAAACTATAAACAACTGGAAACCCATAAAAGAAACCCTTACATGCAGCCATACTGGACTTTGATGTTTCTTAAGCCACAAAAAAAAAATACTGTGAAAAAGGAAGAAAACCACAGAAGACCACACATGAGCTTCTGGACTCACGAGTCTGTCATATTAGGATAACTTAGAGCTGGTAAAAAACAAGCCCTATTATAAGCAATAAGTAGAATATGCACCAAACAACAGTCAATTCGCCTTAGCACCACCTGTCAAACTGATCTAGTTCAATTCTACTTCATATTTCCCTGATTTTCTCTTTCTCTGCTAAAATACACACTTCCTAGTCTCTGTCAAGTTACAGGCTCTAAAACCTGAGGAGGTCTGAGCAGCAGATGTTGTAAGCTGAGGTACAGGACAGATTGTACATGCTGAACATTTGTAGTCTGCTCGATCTGTTGGTGTATGGCCCCTAGCTCATGACACCACAGCAAGGGGAGGCGCTGCATAAGCCACTTTTTAATCTGCTGAAATCACTGCTTGCTCAAATCTCAGACATCAGACGGGGACATTTATGGGGGCATCCTAGTTAACATAATGTAAGGAGAGTTTAAAAAAAACAAAACAACAACACTAGGATTCTGATACAACAAATCAAAGTCAGCAACCTGGTGGACAACCATCAAATGAGATATATTTATAAAAGAACAGTTAATTATGAAAGTAAGTGTCTCTAAGATACAGATCTCCAAATGTTCCCAAATTTCTAGACTTTTATTTTTGGGTTACTGTGACAACAAGCATACAACATTGCCACATCTTTGCAGGACAGATACTTTTTTGTTTATTTACTGACAGTTATCATTAGAATCATTATCAACTGAACTTCAGGCCAGATGTGAAGCAATTTTTGCAATGTGTGATTAGATTCAAAGTTTATGCAAGGACAAAACTTTGGGCCAGGTGATGTGAACAGAGGCAAATGCATGTATGCTGAAATATAACATTTTATTGAAAAACTTAAGTCTGTCAGCTGATCTCCTCCTACAGACTTGAGCTTATATCACTAAAGGCAAGCTTATAATCAACATTTGGTGTCAATAAGACATGATTTAACTCATCAAAATTAAATCATGTCTTACTGACATGATTTAACTTGTTTTTATAGAGACAGAACAAAAAAAAAGGAGAGAAAAAGCAAATTATGCTGCTGTTACTCAAGCCTAGCTACTGATTGTATTTTGGAAATACATTAAGTATAATGATTGGTAATGATTAATGGGTTGCAAAATGACCCCCACACACTCATGACAGCAGCCTCCATACCAGGGATATCAAACCCACTGTAGTTAAATGGCAGCATATATCCTAATTTAAGTGGGTTGGACTACAGAAAGAAATTGTAACCAGTAAAAGTTGATCCGTTTATAAAACAGACGAACAGCCTGAGCCATCTTAAACAATGTCTTATCATGTGCATTACATATCATATGAAATATGAAACCATTAAATGTTCACATGTACAGTTTTTGGAATGAGACATTTGACTGAAAAAGGGTTAGACAGAAATTAAAGCAATTAAAGATTTTGCTGCAATTTCAAACTTTGCAAAGCAGGACTGGGGCAAGACCTTGGTAAAAAAAATAAATAAATAATCCACCAGCTAGCACTAAATTGTCTAGTATTTAACCATGTTCAGTATGTGGTATTTAGCCTATTTTCAGCTAAATCTGAAGATGCTCCAGCGATCAGAGCATCATAGTCTCAGCTCAGATTTTTGAATGAAGGATGCTGCTCCTGGTGTACTGCCTTCACTGGAGTTCAGTAGCTTTGATGGGGCCACAGTTGCTCAACATAACCACATACAAAAAGAAATGGATTATCACACAGATCAGTGGACTGACCGACCTGGAAAACACAGATGAACTGCCCGTCACTCACACACACTGAGTAAGAGGGTACTGCCCCCCCTTCACCCTCCCCTCCCACTTTGTTTACATTCTCCTCCCTTCAGGCTGTCCATCTGTTTCTGTGCTCTCTGCTACTCTCGTCTGCTCATTGGAGTAAAGGTTTAATCAAGAGGAGACCGTTTGAACCACCACCATGATGCAGACTATGTAATGATAATGTTTTAGAATATGTATTTACAGTGATGAACACCGAACACTGAGTAAAGCCACTGTGATTTGGTCAAACATTTACACAGTTTAGACTTGGTTATCAGTGGGCGTACACTCCTAATAACACAAAGCGCATTTTGCAGCGTTTCCCACCATTAGGCTGTGTGCCACCCCTTGCAGTGCATAAGGTCTACGAGTATGACAGAAGATGGCAGTTGATTAAAGGCTCAGAGTGATGGCATCAACTTTCCTGTGACTGATAGGAGGGTGAGGGTGCAACGGTCCATCTAAAATGTTTTAATAATGTAATGTTTAAGGTGAAGGTATGTTATGTAACAACACTCCTCTGCATGCAGTGTGTCTGTATGGTAGTGTTACAGGAAGGCATGGAGGGGTTCACCTTCATTATCCTTAATTCCCAACTCAGACCAGAGACGTCATACAGATAGTTAGTGATATCGAAGTTACCTTACTCCACATTCCAGGAGGTTTATGTTACACTGGCCAGAGAGCACAAACGGTGGTATTGGAAATTCCTGATCAGTGATTTGCTGGAGTGTGGATCAATGCTATTTGCACACTCACACACACAGATGGAAACTAGTTAGACACAGGAAGCTACGACTAAGTATTAATGAAATGAAATGTAGACAGACTGGAACAATTACACAACACGACCATGAGAACAGACTATGTTGTAACTGCTATTACATATATAATAACAAACTGTGACAGCACAGACTATTTGTACAAAAGAACAGAAAAAGAATAATTACACACAATCCTATAAAATTCGTTGTCTGCTACTGGCACAATATATTTAATAAAAAAAAAAAAAAAATCACACTTATCATCAATGCACAGTTATTGTCAGGTGTTTAGGTAGGAATTGGCATGTGGGGGATACCAAGGTTTGGTACAGGTATACAGCATGAGAGAGAGAATTACTTAGGAAAAGGTCACAAAATAATTTGTTTCATGAGGTCCAGTAGATTTTTCTTTCTGTAGGGTCTGTGATTATGTAACCTGCGCAACTATTTGTGGATTTAGCCAAAAATAATCAGCAAAACATCATGTATAGATACAGTATCTCATTTAAAAACTCTAAAATTAATTTTTAAGTTTGAAATTTAAGTCTGAAAATTTCAAGTTTATAAAATATCAATTGCTGGGCAATGCTTACCTTTGAAAATAATCTCTCATCTTCCTCTCCTGTCCTTTCTTTCATCTTTTCCCATTTATCAGAGTGGCACATTGTTTTATTCTTTCCCTAGGAAATACATCAGCTGTACCTTTAGCTCACAGAAGTATCTGTGAAAAACTGTGCAGAATGTGTTGAAGATGTAAGAAGTCCACAGGATGTTTATTATTTTATTATTACTGAGCAGATATTATCATGCTGTCACTGAGAGTAACAGCAAGCACATGAAAATTTAACTAATTTGATAGTAATATGCATTAACATGCTTATAAGATTTAATCATTCATTAACTGGAGGTCCTGGAATGCTGTTCCAGATCGTATGAAGTCACCCGTGACTAATATCGGGCCTTTAACCCCACAACAAAAAAGGCCTAGATCAGTGTTTGTTTTATAGCTAAAATACTTTGTAGCCATTGAAGCTAGGGCTGTTTGATATAACGATATATATCGGATGACGATATATAAATGTCTATCGTTTCGTATTACGCTATCGTTTGTTTCGTGGTGTCGCAAAATAAACTGTTTACGGCAATATTTTTTCATTGTTTTGGTCACTGTAGTGGCTATATTAATTTCTTAAAGTTCTCTTTCTCTTATATTTAATATAACCGCACTAAGGACGGACAAGCGACTTTTTTTTATGTGTTGTCATTAGCAACAGCAACAGTAAAACCATCGAGTGGCTCCGCCGTCCGCTTGTTTATTTTCCACATAAACCTTTCACAATAAAGCTGAAGATCCTGTTGAGATTTTTCAAAATAAACTGAATCACGTGAAAGAGTATGCAGTGTTTATGGATGAGAAGCAAAAAAAAAAGCCATCAGGTGCTAAAAAATATACCTTAGAACAGGCTTTTCCCCACAACACAACTTATGTCTAAAAATGTATAGTTTCATGCATCGGTCAAAACACTTGACTCCAGGTACACGACGCCCAGCTGAAAACACTTCACGCAAGTCGAGCTGCCCGAGATTCATATAATTTTCAGAAAATGTCAAATCTTTGTGATTTATATCGTTGTCGGGACGATAGATGTCTTATATCGGGATATGAGATTTTGG
>VUQG01023264.1:0-30277 GCA_015106755.1 Etia nguti
TTCACCCAAAGTCCAGCACCCTGAGATTGTAGGTTAAGCGGAAGGAAGGTAGGCCAGGGACTAGTGAGTATCAGCACCACAGTCCAGGATGAGGCAACAAACATCCACGAATACATCAGGAAGATGGCCCCAACCGACCACGTGCTCAGTGAATACCTCAGGCAGCAGAAACCCAAGAAAGAGGAGGAACCATCATGGAAGGACAGGCCCCTGCACGGTATGTACCATCGGCAGATAGAGGAAGTGGCTGACATCCAGTGGCTGGACAAAGCTGGACTGAAAGGCAGCACAGAGGCACTAATCATGGCAGCACAGGAACAAGCTCTGAGCACAAGATCCATAGAGGCTGGGATCTATCACACCAGGCAAGACCCCAGGTGCAGGCCCCTGAGACAATCCAGCACATAACAGCAGGGTGCAAGATGCTAGCAGGCAGAGCATACATGGAACGCCATAACCAATTGGCCGGCATAGTAGACAGAAACATCTGTGCTGAATGGCCTGGAAGTCCCGAGGTCAAAATGGGAGACACCCCTAGGGTGGTGGAGAATGACCGTGCTAAGATCCTGTGGTACTCAGATACAGACGGACAAAATGGTGGTGGCTAACCAACTGGATATAGTGGTGGTAGACAAGCAAAAGAAGATGGCCGTAGTGATCGATGTAGCGATACCGAATGACAGCAACATCAAGTACCAAGGGCCCAGAGAAGAGCTCAAGAAGATGTGGAGGGTGAAGGTAACAGTGGTCCCAGTGGTAATTGGAGCACTTGGTGCAGTGACTCCCAAGTTAGGCGAGTGGCTCCAGCAGATCCCACGAAACGTCGGAGATCTCTGTCTAGAGGAGCGCAGTCCTTGGAACAGCTAAGATACTGTGCAAGCTCCCAGGCCTCTGGCAGAGGACCCGATCTTGAAGGATACCACCCGCAGGGGCGAGAGGGGAATTTTTAAATATATTTTATTTATAATCTTATAAATATTTTATATCTATATCTCTCTCTCTATATATATATATATAAACAGAAAAAAACAAACATTAATGTAAACCTGCAACACTCGTTTTGTAGCCACATGCAAGGCTGTTAAAACATGTCAGCAAACTTTTTAGAAAACATTTGCTTATATAGACATTCAGAAGTCTACATGAGCACAGACCAACATTATTGTAGCTGTGTTTGCATAGTTAGATCACTAATTTGTTGGCAGGCAAAAGGCACCAATTTGTTGGTGCTACTGTACACCACCACAGCAGCGCATTGCAAAGAACTGGGATAATCTGTGCTGCGCAAAAAGATCTCCATAATTCCTGAACAGTTAATTCAAAACGTTTGCAAAACCTTTATAAATTAAAGTTGAAGGTCTCTATGTCAATCACGCATTGGTTGAATTGGGTTACAAAGGTAAAACTATGAAAACTGTGTCTTTGTCCAACAAATTATGGACCTAACTGTCTATAACTGGACAGTGTAATTCCAATATCTACTTTTAAAGCTCAGTTTTTGGTCTCTAATAGCTGTTTACTGTGTACTAGCTAAGAACTCCATTATATTTAAAAGCTAATCTCTAAGCATTTGGTGATGTGCTGGTGTGTATAGTGGATTTTTACAAGCATCAAATTAAAGTTAGAAGTCACAGCTAGAAATAGAATTAAAATAAATGAACAGACAGGCAAGCGTGCCCATGTATTTATGTCTTAGTTATAAATTAGATAAAGGTTGCATTTCTTTTCTTTTTTTAATTCCCCATGTGGCCAGCTGTCACCAGTTGGGTTAACCCAGTTTATCTGAGTGGGCTGAGGCACACTGACCAGCACAGCCATTTTGATTTGCAGCCATCTGTGAGGCCCATTGTGAGAGGAGACAGAGGAGAACTGCAGCCTCTCACCACAGCACTTTTCATGCAAACTCCCTGACCCCAGCGTCCTCGCTGCTGCTCGTCAGAGGAGCGCCAGTGTGTTGGACCCATTGCTTCCTGGATGCCCCTCACCACATTACAATCTCTTAATCACTGCTGTGCCTTTGAGACAGAAAAGAGGGAGGGTGGGGAGGGACTCTTTGCAACTGGATTGGCTGCTCTTGGTGGAGCTGTTGCTAAGGGGAGGGCTTTACTCAGCGATGGATGGATTGATGGGCTTCTGATTGGAGCAACTTACAGATCAACTTAATGTGACAAAGCAAATCTTCCAAAACTACTTGAGGTTCCACAGATCATGTTCTCTGTCACCATTTGCTGTTTCATTATTTATCAAATTTATTGTCTCACACAAATAAAGTCTTGTCAACGCCAATGGCTCAGTTTGCTTTACTGACATTTATTGTCCTCTTGCAGCTACCATTTGTACAGTGTGAGATGTGAACTTTGTTTCAGGATTATTCAGTTCTGATGGGAAAGTTTAGGGTTTAACATTCTGAAACAGATTGTTTGGCATTTTGATTTCAGCTAGGTCAAGTTTAAGGATTTCATTGACCCGTTTCTAAAGATTTAAGCCACTTGGACTGAATATGCATCGAGGCAAAAGTCCAGTTACATATTAAAATATAAAACTTGTGCCCATGCACTTTAGGTGATATACAAACAGACGCCAGACAATTTGCATCAGATACAAGATTAAATGGTGTTGAGATCCCAGCACTGTCTCTTATGCAGCACCACTTACTCATTTAGTGCCAAAATTGCCCCCCCCCCCCCTCCAAGCTAAAACCCTTGTAGAGGTCTTGCAACTTTGCAGACATCCACACACTCATTTTGAAACATTAACATTGCACAGGCCTGTTCAACATGTAGATGTTTTAAGGGTTTCCCCTCAGAAGTTTAGCTAGAGTATCATCTTTTGCCAAGAATGTCACATCAGAGACTAGTTTACATCTGAGTAGAGATGGAGGTAAACATCTATTTATAGGCAGGCTACCCAAGGAAGTCTGAACATCCTTCCTGTTACCAATAACAGACAAGACAAACATCATTAGCTTCATGTTTATTTCCATTTTACAGCATCAATATAAAATTGGATTTTCAAATTAAGTCTCCATAGACAAACATTTGAGCCATATAATGAACAACTTACAGTCACAATGTGGGAAGGAATTGAACAGGGTATGGTACAAAAAGTCAAGGCACACCTTGTTGTAGCATTGAGTGGAAAGCTTTAAAACCTCTGCAGGCAAGAACCCTTCAGCTCAGCTTTAATAAAATGACCATTTTATAAGGAGGGACAGAATAGCCAGCATTCAATATCTCCTATGGGCAGAAACTTTATTCACAACTTGAAATTCATTTAAATTTGAAATGCTGATCACGTGAGGGAAAACGTTCTGCCTAAACCAGAGCTGTGCCTCATCAGGACTTTATTCGGTAAACCTCCACCAAACACGAACGTGTCAGCCTCTCCAGAAAGGCAGGCCGACGACATGCGCAGGGATCACTGGTTTTTCATGCATTTGATGAGGGGGCGGCGGAAGCAGGATTGAAGTTGGAGTGTTATTCAGTAGCAGGAGAAGCCAGGAGTGGTTGCCCTGGTCAGTTTACCGTCCATTTGAGAGTTTTGGAAGAGATCTGGCCCATCACAAAACACCTCACTGTTTCAAGTCAGTTTAAGGAGGAAGGGGGAGGAAAACAGAAATGCAGCTACTTCTATCTCATGAAGTTTCCTCCTCCAATTTCCCTCTTGTACCTGTTGGTGAGGTGGTCTGCCTGCGTGGTCAGCTTGGACAGCACGCCAAACAGTCCTCTGAGGTGATAATGAAACTGATGCTGCAGGTCAGCGTTGTCATCCACGTGTATGTCACCGTTCACCGCCTGCTGCTCTTCCTGCTTCACCGCCATCTCCAGGAAGCTGGCACCGCTGCTCACCTCCCTCTTCAGCAAACCCCACTCCATGTCGTTCTTTATGGACTTGAGCAGCAGGTAATGCTCGTACATGTCCCTCTGCTTGTTGCTGCACGGCGGTTCGTTGTTGTTGTTGGTCTGCTGCTCGTCCAGCGGCATGTCTCGCAGCAGGCTCGGCACCATGATAGTCTCGTCCATGTTGTTGGCGGCCGCTATGAAGCGGTGCATGACGTTAATGAGGGAGTGCTTGTTGCCGACGGAGTCGCTGCTGATCTGCATCATTTTGAAGGCTATAAGGTTACAGTGTAGCGTAGACGGGTGGGGTGGATCTTTAGAGGCAGAGTTGCTTGGCTTTCTTTTTTTGGTGACCTGCAAGATGAAGGGAGGGAAGATTAGGATGCAGGAAAGGTGCAGGGAGATTGATCGGACTCTGCAGAAATGCAGCACAGCGAGGCCAAATCCCTGTGAGACAGCTTTACATAATCAGCACGGACAATGAAGCACCTGCAGCACGCCGGACTAAAGCCTGGCTGCAGGAGAACGACAAAGCGGGCTGACATCTCTAATAGAAAACAGATTAATTTAATAAAAGACTTCTGTGTGCTTTAACTCTATGTCATCACTTTAATTTTTACCGCATGCCCGAAACACATCACTATGACCTTGATTTCCTGCTGCTGAAATTCAAACAGCCCTTCTGTTAGAGAGGCACTGAGTAAAAGACTGACCTGGAAACCTGAGGGAAAGCTTTCCTGGTGCCCGGTTGGTTAACTCAAGTCTTCTCAGGAAGCGTACAGCACCCGCTGGGAAGAAAAATAAAAATTTCTCCAGCTGACTTACAGATAAGCGCTCCTTTTATACCCAGCAGCCGGGTTTGGGCGGTAGGAAGGAATAAAAGTCCGCCCTCTCTGGGTTTTACTGCAGAGCCAGTTGGGCTGCATGACAGCTGCAGGCGGGGCTTCTGCAGCGTCTGATCCAAAATTGACCAATGAAATGAGATCTGGCAGCCGCCACTCAAATATGTTTGTTCTGGGCTCGCCTGCAATTAGCTGCACCCTGTTTACTGCTCATCTTTTCCGGGCCGTTTGCCCCCTGAAGGCAACACTGATGCAAGTCTCCGTGCTGCTCTTTGTACGTCAGGTTTGTCAAGAATTGAACTCATAGATGGTTTAAGATTCAACTAAGTATAGTCCGATTCCCCACCCCGTCCTCTATTGGCTTGTATATATCTTGCACAGCACTGCCGCCTCGCGGTTAAGTTGTGTCGGTTCAACTAAAGCGTCCTCGCTGATGCAATACACTCATCTAAACGAGACATGAGCCCAGGAGCAGCACGTGTCACCAGATGGAGCATCCACTATGTCACGGGTGTCCCTAAAACTCTGTCTGGCATAAATTTCAGGCTTTTAGCTGTATTTTCACTAGTTTTACAGCTTTTTCTACTGATGAAGACCTCCCTCATTGCCATTCTTACTGCACCAGTTAATTAATTAATAGATAAACAATAAAATTACAGAAAAGTAGAAATTTCTGTTTTGTTTAGTTCCACAGTAAAAAAAGAAAAGAAAAAAGAAACAAACAAAAAAAGAGGAAATTTTCTGTAAAATAACGATTTTCTGTTTTATAATTACAGGATAATTTACTGTGAATTTACACATTTATTTCTTTCAATTTAAGCCCAAAGAGTCATGCTGGTCGACTTCTTTCATTTACTACAGCAGCATTTCTTTATTGTGTAGAAAAACTGTTGAAATTGCACTCATTTTTCTTATATTAAGATATCTAAGGGATTAAATGTGCAGTTGAAACTTCTTTACACTGACAAAAAGGGTAGTTTCATTCATTTGGCACACTAAGGATCAAAGTGGAGCTGTATTTGGCGTGTCATGTAAAATGAGTTTGACATCCCTGCATTATTGGATTAGTTTCACCTGCAATTTTCCTGAGTAAAACCAGCAGTCAGTGCTTTGAAAAGCATGTCACAAGTTGCCTGTGTCTAAGCTGTGAGCAATAGCCAAAGCTTATACATATTTATAGAACCCTGCTTGTATTCATCAGCATGAATTCAATTATTTATTTACAGTCTAATGTGTTGGTGTACAGAGGGAAAACTACAAAAATGCTCCGTGTCCTTGCTTCAAACATCATGCAAATCAAATTTGAAACTGGTTACCTTAGGGCAATAAAGTGCTATAAGGGCACCAAAATGCTCATGTTTTTAGGAGATTTATTCAAAATTGTATTTTTTTTTTCAACTAAATTTTCTTAGAAGCATTTAATGTGTGATTGTATGGTTCTGTGTGTCCAAGTGTGTCTATCATTGATAACTATTCTCTGGAACTTCATGAAATACTTACTCTCTTCAAGTTCACTCTCCTCACTGAAGGAATGACCCCAATTGCCCAATCACATTCTTTCCTCCCATAAAATATTTGTGTGCTCATATCCTGTAAGTTAGCATGAGTTCATGCAAGTGCATGGCTTACCCACTTATATATTATATATTCCTCCACACATTTGTTCTCAAAACATTGTTACAGGTTCACCCAAAGGCCCCAGTCCCTTTTCCAACATATCTGATTCAAGTGATCAGCTAGGTATTAAATGATGCAATTAAGCGTGTTGTAGCAAAACCAAAACACAGAGGTATAGCTGGTGGTTATAACTCCTGCACGTGCACATCATGTCAGCTACACCCAGTGAATATTTCTTTTGCTATGCAAACAGTGAAACCCGAAATTAAAGAGACGTAGGTTGTGCTTTTCTTATTTGGCCACAATAATAATTTTTCCCCAAGGCTTCCAGGCTCGTATTTGTTAGAATGTAAAAAGGTTTATTCAAATGAAATATCAAACCATTGTGAAAAGACCTACCACCTTCATACACATTAGGAGAAACGACTAGCCTGTGAAAATACAACAGCTGCAGTGAAGCACGACATTAAACAGCGAGGTGATCGAGCTGACAGCGTGTAGCCTTGTTACAGCTGTTTACATCTTTTACTATGCTGAGTGGTAGAAGTGAAGAACAATGTGGTGTTCACTCTTCAAGTTTACCCCTGCAAATTATAGAAGTTATGTAATGAAGGGGAGTCTGGTTTTCCTGGCTGTTAGCCACAGCCCTGGATAAAAGTTAAAGGCCACACTGAGTTTTCAGTGTGTAGTTTAGTGTGATAGGTCTTTACATTACAGATGCAATTAGAGTGCATTATGAAAAAAATAGAATCTTGACAAAGTGAATGGTAAATTCCTATTTGATCATTCGGGCATTTTTAGTGTTTTGTATTTTTATGTGCAGTTATTTTATCACACAAATCAGGCAGAAAGCTCAAAATAATAAAAATATATATATTTTTTAAAATCCTAAAGTTGCCTTTCATGGAAAAACTGAGATGCTTTCCCATCTTGAAGTTTATAAGCATTCATCTAAAGGCCCCAAATATCCAGGGCATGTTTGTCTGCCAAAAATCATCTGCTGCCAGAATATTTGTGTTTCTTTCTTTCTTTCTTTTTTTTGAGCAAACAGCTGTACAGACAGCTGTTAAGAACGCACACTGTCAGAGACACTGGATTTCATCTTTTATTTTCAAGTATTTCACATGCATCCACACAAGAATAACACTAAAACTGAAAACTGTGGTAAGAAGTTGGCTGTAGTTGGCACACATAATTGGTAGGGCTCGTTTTCCCACACAGCTCCTATAAATTGTTTGTACTTGATTTCAGGATGGTGACCTGTCCATTTCTAGGGCTTATATAGGTTTCACACATAAAGATACACAGAAGTTTAACATTAACAGCTTATCGTCTACATTTCATCTGTTCAGCTACAGACTACTAGTGAAATTATAAAAGAACACAACTGCGAAACAAGAAATGAAAATGTTGCTGTCAAATTAATTAACTCAAATAAAAAAGTGACACTAATACACAACATAAACACTTATAGTAATTTCCCTAATTACTCCCAGAATAACAAATGACCTGTGAAATGTTTTATTTTTGGTCACACCAAGTTTCGAGTATTCTCCCTTTTTGATGCTCCTCAGACATGATTCCCTTGTGCATTGGTGAGATTGAATAAAAGAAAAAGCGGTGAGTGTCTTCCTTCTCTAAAATTACATGATAATAAACACAAACAGAAAATATTAAAATCCCAACTCAGTTCGCACCAGGACCGTCTCATCAGTGACCTGCAAACAGAGGCAGAAAGCCAGTTACAAATCCTCCTCAGAACAATCTGTATGATTTAGTTGTTATGATAACTCCCTCATAAAAGACATACCCGTGGCAGGTGACTGTTAGACCATCTCATACTGGTTGTTGGTGATGTATCGAGACAAGCAGCAGGCCAGGAATATGCCAATGAGCTGAAACCATAGTACACAAATTTTTATCTGCAGCCCAAACTGACATCTGAAAATTTCCTTAAATCACTTAAAAAAAGAACAAAAAACAAACAAAAAAAACAAGCAATAATTACTTCGTTTTCTGTGTTTTCACGGATTTATTTACATCTTTTAATCATTAGCAAGACGCATGATACTATCTGGATGAAAGGGCAGATAAATTAAAATTAACAAGTAGCTTAAATCCCACGGCTTTGCTTCATTGCCCATTTAAACTTCAATAATTAATCCTAATTATTTGATGATATTTCAAATTTAATTGCAAAATTGAAAACTAAAAGCATTTAAGAATTTGAAAATAATGTCTAAGCCCAGTTTTGGAATCACTGCATTAAATTATTCTGTTCTTTTGTCCCATTTTTAGTTTTTTTTTAGTCAACTTTTAAATGATTCTCTTTCTTATAGTTTGATAATTCCAGGGTTATATTTTTGTGTGGATGGATGCTGGATAATGTGGCAACTGTACTCATCTGCTGAGGAGAAGAGAGTTGAATGTAAAGGTCAAGATGTTCATTTACCGGTCGATCTGTGTTCCTGCTCTCACTAATGTCCATGAGCTGTGGGCATTGTGGTTATAAGAGACAGAAATTAGCTTCCTCTGAAGCATGTCTGGTCTCAGCCTTAGAGATAAGGTGGAGGAGCTCAGTCATTTGGGGAGATTATTCGAGCATCTTGACCAGGATGCCACCTGGGACGCCTCCTATGTGAGGTGTTTCAACCACTTTCAATTGGGAGGAGGCCATGGGGCAGACCCAGGACATGTTTGAGAGATTATGTCTCTCAGCTGGTTTGAGAACACTTCTGTGAGGAGCTGGAGAAGATGTCTGGGAGGTCTGGGTGTCTAAGCTTAGACTCCTGCCCCGACAACCAAGGTCACTGAAGAAAAAATTACTAGCTGGATAATCAGACAATTTTATGGTAATTTAAACATGTTTTATAATTATTCTTTCCGTATGGCCCATGTTTGAAATACTATAATCACCCATGTTTTAAATGTAACTAACTTGATTTAAGGGCTGTTTAAACTGGGTATTTAAATGACTTTCATCATTACTGTAGCCATGTTGTTTGTTTATTCAGGTTTTGTGTTGGTTTCTGGAGACTAGGAAAGATTTTACATTTGTCTTAACTGGAAAGAACTTGGGTCAAGTCTACATAAATAAAAGTGACTTGACTATTCGTATGACTGGAAAACTGGGGCTATACCGCAGAACCACAGGTTGCACAGTTTTCCACTTATAACCTTTACTTACTCTAAGTCAGAGCTTTGCATGGAGCAGCCACACTAATGCTCAGATAGGCTACAAGTAACTGTAAACATTAACTACACTGTGAGTCACTCTGAAAGAACTAGGAAGAACCATCTCCACACCCGTGCCACAATGGTGGAAAAGAAGTATACAAAAACTTCAGAACTAGTCAATAATACAGCATGTGTGGAAGATGATTATTAAGTGGAGCTATGAAAAGAATTTGGGGCAATTCCCAAATTTTATGGCTTTATAAATGCTGTAAATATTTACTTATGGGAGACTATGGTGAATGGCTTGATTTTGGGGCTTGTCTCAAGTGGCCACTTTTGGAGCTGCATGTTGCTGCTGTGTGCAAAAATGACCTACAAGTGATTTTAGCAATGCACACTGCACAACGTGGCTCAATAAACTTGAGTCTGATATCAGAATGTAGACTGTATGAGGAGAATAACTGCTGAATCAGAGCCAATATCCACAGCTGCAGTGGCTCTGCTCTAGCTCTCCATGCTACGCCCCCCCTTGGTGCAGTCATGAGAACAGCTGGAGAACACATCACACAAACAAGCTTCTGCTGCCACAACTCAACTAGATTTTCTTCGCCGCTGGAAATCATTTCCTGCTGTGTTCCTGTTTGTTGGTTAGTAGAGGTTGGTCACAGTAAAATAAAAAATAAAAAATAAAAAATCAAGAAAAACCCTCTAGTTGATCTGCCTGTCCTTTTATTTTCATCTTAATGTGGAGAAAACTGAGCTTTTTCATTAATAGAACAGAGTGCGGCTAAAAAAAAGAAAGAAAAAGAAGCTGATCAGTGGTCAAAAACGATTTACTTCCACCAGAACACCAGACTGCCTTCAGGAATTGTGGACTGCCTTCTTTTACCTGTCCAGTAGAAACATCCTGTCTCAAAGTGACATTGAAAAACCTTTTCTTGTATTTGTTACTGTGAGGCAGACATCCTTAGGCTTAAAACATTCCTTTTTGTTAGAGCAGGATCAGGTGAGCCTGAAACATTCCCATAGTTACATTAATACAGTGAGGATTTTTCTCCACTCCTCTTTTCAATCCTGACGTGTTTACATGCCAATACTGCACGTCACAAACTTTTGTCTACTCTCCCACAGTTTGTGTTCTGTCCTCGCCTCTCTGTGGTCGCCTCTCCCCGAGCCTGGTTTTGCTGGGAGTTCTTTCTTCCCACAGTCACCAAGTCCTTGCTCATAGGAAAAATTGGTTGTTTGGGCTCTCTCTCTAACATTTTAGGGTCTTCACCTTATAATATAAAGTGGCTTGGGGTGACAGTTGTGAATTGGCACTACGTAAATCAAATTTAACTGAATTAACATAGGTTGGTTATTACTTTAAGAAAACAATACTAATTGGTTCCTACGTCTAGCAAAAGATGTTCAGTTGTTCAGCTTTTGTTCAGTTTGTACCCACAAACTGTTTCCATATAGTAGAATATGAGGAATACCTGAAAGAATGCAATTCCAAAAGAAATCCCAGCAATTATTCCCAGATTGTTCTCCATCGTGGTGCTCACCAGTGCAAAGCAGCCCTTCACAACAGGAAAAAAAAAATTAACAGAATTAAACAAAGTTATAATGACCCAAAACATTTCACAAATACAGCTGACCATTTCTGAGATGAGCTGCTTGTTCCAAACTCACCGTTGTGTACACCTCATTCTCAGCCTTGGCAAGATCCTTCAGTGTTTCTGGTGAGCACTTATCGCTGTCTTTACAGCAGCTGACAGGGATGCCTTTCTCTTGAAAGTACTTTGTATTGTTCCAGTCTGTGTAATTATACACCCCGCAGCAGTGCAACTAAGAGCAAAGAGTCACAACAAAAAAATGAAAACAAAGCAATGTTGTGGATTCACCCTTTGAGAAGACATCTTCAGTGATGAGAGCAAAATGGTTCAAGGAGAGTGCTCCTGTGCGCTCACTGCTGAGTTGACCTTTAAAATGTTCTCATATAAACAAGAGCCCTCTGGTGTGTACAGAGAAACAAAGTCAGATAAGAGCAACGCCACTAGGGTGATGGAAAATCTCCCACTTACAGTCCTCTGGATGGTGTCCACTGGATTCTCGGTGTCCGTGCTGTTGTAGTTTTTCACTGCTTTTTTATAGACGCTGTCCAGTGTGGCTTTGATCTGATGAGTTCAAAATAAAGGAGTTACATACACAACAGATGGGTTGACTTTGAGTTGTACTAGCTGAAACCTGACTGAGAGATAACAGATATCACAATAGTGGTTTTCATCTTTTTGCTGCAGACGCTGCACAGGCTCATGTGATTGCATGATTTCACCATTGTGGTGTCGAACTTGTTTTAACCTGTTTCGAGAAACTTTCATCCATGAAAATAAATGACAAACATTCACTCAGTGTCATGTTACAGTTTCATTTTGATTCAAGTGTTCCACCTGTAAGTTTAACCCACTGGATTCATTCTGATGCGCCTCATGTCAAAAAATATTTCCATTTCCTCACCTCATGCCTGAAGATGAAGCCTGAAACTCCTGCCACGAGCTCAGCCAGGAAGACCAAGGTCAAAAACATGGCATACTGAGAAACACAAAAGACAAAAAAAACAAAACAAAAAAAAAAAACAGTCACGCAAGGTCATCTCTGAGGCTGGGAATGTTTCCTACCGCTCTTTCACCGACCAGTTTGAGCATCCACGGGCTGCCGCGGCATGTGGCAAAGCAGCCGAACAGTCCGAATATAACGATGATGGCTCCGGTCCCGATGAGGACATATGGCGCGTTGGTGCTCTCCTCAGCAGCCAGAGAGAAATAGGCCTCCAAGCTTACCTTCCCCCACACGCCAACGGCCAGCAGGATCACGCCTGTGACCTGGAGACAACAGAAGGGCGAGTCAGCTCAAGCATCAAAGATCAACAGAGAAAGGCAAGGAAGGCTTTTAGGACCTGTGATTGATACAGACCCAACATTAAAGGGTCAAGACCAACCAGTTAATCAAGAGTGTGGTTAGCATTCAGGAACACGATCATTTCCTTTCAATTTATTATGTAGCTCTAGGGAAAATCATAAACAGTGAGCAGCTTAATTAAAGAAAAAGAAAACTAATTAATTTATCTGTGGATCACCAGGGGAAAAAAAAATGTATCTACTGACTTCAGTTTCTAAAATATAAAGATCTATTTTCTTTGTCACATATGATAATCAAACCAATTTTTTTGGTAATTATAGACACTTAAAAACATTGAAAATCTATTATTCTGCACGTGTATGTACTCTGACAGACTGGTGATCTACATTGAATCTCAGGACACTTTTACTTAAGAACCGTGTCGGTCTGCATCCAGAAAAAACACAATTTCCCTTAGTGACTTCCTTTATTAAATCTGCACTGATCTCAGGGGAGCAAATGTAGATGAGGCAGGGGTTAGATTGTATCTGAGGCAAACAGGATACAGCCTTTCCATTCACAATACATGCTTAATATGCTGCGGATTATTCATCTACCTGCCTTGCCTGTTTTAGTAAGAACACGCCTGGGATTCGAGCCTCAGTCTGTGATTTAATCTCAATCTCAGCAGCTTTTCCTTTAACGCTCCCCCACACAAGTCATTAGCCTGAGGGGAGGCATCGGCTCAGCCAGGCAGCAGCAATAAATTGTCAGATAAAAGCACAGCCCTGAACTCTGTGTTAGCAGAAGCAGCAGCCTCACAGGGCTGTTTGCTCAGAGCAAAGACTAACACTGAGAACAACTGTAAGCATCTGTTTTCCTCCACAGACAAGCTTGTGTTTGTTTCGTTTCGTTTTGTGAAGAAACACAATTTAAGTGTAAATGGGTATGGCAACAAGAAATTATTGTTGCATTTATTTTTGGTTATTGAACTGTGAAAAAATAGTAAAACAACAAGTTATAATTTCCCAACTGCAGAAATTTAAACCTACAAGCTCTAATTTGAAGATATATTCAGTTTTTTACTCCTGTAAATAACCAAGAGAAGCAGGGTTTCACTGATATATTACCTAAAGGTGATAATTGATCTGCTATGTAACATGTGCAAATTAGATCAGGGATTTCCTACTTCAAAATAAACCTGTGTATAGTTATACCATTAAGTCTTGGAATTTTCTTATGTCTGACCAATTGATAAACAAATTTTAACCTATGAGTCAGGAAATCAAAGTAAAACCACTTTCGATCAACGTCATCACACCCCTCCACCCTGCTGATAAACAGGGGACGTCCAGCATATATTTTATTACCCCCCAAAATCACCTCCCAAAACGTTTTGGCCTTCCCCCAAAGGAAAAATCAAGTTGGGTTTTTTTTCCTATCTCAAAATGGACCTTTGCAGAGTGACAGCATGCGTAAGCGTAAATGGTCCACATTATTAAGGCACTGTGTTCGTGTTACCTTACTTGATAGAAAGCCTGTGCATTTTACTGTAACTTTTGGCAATCTGATTAGTAAAAATGTATTTTATGCATAAGTTTTTAAAAACACCTATTTAAATATTTTTAATTATGATCCAATTATGTTGTCATTTGGAGTTGCCAACATGTTTCTAATGCAGGAAAGACACTGAAGATCAATTTTTACCTATTTTGGCTGACTAACTCTTTAAATGGTGTGATAATTCATAATAACTGAAAGCTGGGTCATTATATTAAAATTAGGCATTGTAAACAGAATACTTAATCCTCCGTAGGCCACTAGATCACACTTTTATTGTGCCCTTTTATTTTTTAAATTGGCCCACAAAAGTCAGTTAAATTACTTCATATACCACTAGCTTAATCTAACTATATAGTATCTATAACATCTATCTATCTGCAAAATAATTAGTGTTCCTTTAAAAAAAAAGAAAAGAAAAGAAAAAAGTACACTTTGAGCCCCTGTAGGCTCATCCCTGCTGCTGTTGTTGCTGGAGACATGCTGGCTGCTGTGAGCCTACAGCAAAGTTGACCAAATATCTGAGAATGTAAGCTTGCAGTTTGCTTACACACACATCTTCAATTAAACACTTACTAATTCAGCTTTGCTGCCACAGTGTAAAACAAACCGGCATGGATTGGAGAAGCTAAAAACATCACCATTTTAAAAACTATCAGTCTGCTTCAAAGGGGAAGTGACTGGTGGAAACGCCGTCACTGGTACAAAAAGAGGAAGTGGTAACAAGTTGCCCAATGTACTTTTTCACTGGCCCCAGGTTATGTTGAACCTGATGAAGAAATCTTTGTTTCACCGATACAAAAAGGGGACCCAAAATAAACTAGCCAAAAATAAATTCATTAATAAAAATGAAAAACTGCATTATTCTTCTAAACATTTGTACGTCCTTAAGGAAAAACATCCAACACAGCTGCAAATTAACACTGGATCGCCTGAAATAATCTATGTATGAAAATTAAGTGATTAACTATAGAGCTTTAAACACTGTTTTGTTTTGCACTTCTAGTTAGAGTAAACAAGAAATCTGACGAGTTATTCTGCAATCTGTGCTTTATTCCATAAATCATCTCATTTTGTATTCTTGTTGTACGTGTATATAAAAACCCTAGCCCAGCTTCAATGAAATGTCATCTTAGCATGATATGAAACTGAGCTGTAATCATCAAATTATCTCTGACATTTTCAGACAAAACCATTAATCATCTACTCATAAAAAAATAACAGTTTCAGCAAACTGTTTGGGAGAAAGATTACTAGTTGAAGCCCTACATCAAATCCTCTAATCTGAGAAGTATGCAGAGGTTTTGAACAACAGCTGTGCGTTTAAAAAAAAGAAAGAATAGGAGAACAAAAAACTGGGAACTAGATGAGATGAATCGCTTGGATGAGTTGACCACTATACGGGAAACCAGGTAGGTAAGAGCAGCACAGGTTAACAGCAACACAAACTGAGAGTTTTTATTCCCCAGAGTTACGGCAAGACTCTTTTATCAGACATTAATAGCAGTGTACTGATTTATCTAACAAAGGGGTGTAACAAAGGTAACTGATCAAAGATTGTGATGACAGTCAATCTGCTGTGTAACACCAATTTTACACTGGCTAAAGGCCAAAGGATACTGTGATGATGGCAACAAAAACAAAGTAAACCAACAACATATATCTAATGGCATCGACGACTGGCCAAAAATGTTTGCTAGTTCTACTGATGGACTGGTAAATGAGCAAAGGAAAATAACCACCATAGCCGATTATACAGGACTTACTCCTAGCAGACCAGGTGCCCTGTCCCACACTTTGTCTGGCTCTAGTTTACACAAGTCAAGATATGTTATCTCACAAGAAAAAAGGGTCTCGAAAGCAGAAATATGAATGCATCCCTAGTGGTTAGCAGTAATGTGGCACAAGTTCAACAATTTTAACAGTTATTGCAACCGAGAAACGGGCGGAATACAGTCAAATTAAAGCCTTCCAATAGTCACCTGGGATCGGGTCACCATATTAATTTCCTCGTAGGTTTACATTAAGTTTAATTAAGTTTCAGTCTGACATAAGATGTAATGTATTTACTCGTTAAAAAAACAAAAAACAAACAAACAAAAGAAAAACTAAGTGACACTTAGATTTGAGAAGTGCATTAGTGACTTTATTAGTGTACTTTAACGGCTAACGGCAACTTGCAGCGGTAATAAAGGCGAACACTGGGTGGATTTTTTTCCCCACAAGTGGTTATTACCGTCGACGTAAATCCATCTCTAATCTGACTCGTGGATATATTTTTTTCCCAGAAAATTTTACTTCTGCAGTGATTTCAAGAAACCGTGTCATAAGCCTCGTTGGCATAGCCGCTGCTTGGAGCCCATTGTTGCTCCTTCGTTAGCCTGTAGCCCCCTCCTCCCTTTCCCTGTTGCAAGTCCGGCGACTCACCCAGAAAATTAGGCTGTAGGAGATGAGTAAAGTCTTCAGGCAGGTAATCACTGGCTTCGTCTGAAGCCGTCGAGACGGTGGCGACATGTTGGAGTTTAGTTTTTTAACTGAAAAAAGAGAGAGGAAAAAATAAAGTTTCACTTCCCAGCGTCAAGAAACGAAGAAAGGAGAAGGGGAAAAAAGTTCTGGATCCGAGGAGAGAGGGGGAAGTGTCGTCACTTACCCAGACTCACTTTCCTGAAGGATAAACAGCTCAGCTGGACAGACTAGCGTCAAGTCCGCAACAGCGGTAAAACGCCACACGCGCACACAGCTGTCAAAATAAAAGCCCAGCTGCGGCGTTTTTTAAGGGAAACTGTGTCCAACATACCAGAATTTGGCCGCCACAGGGTCCTGCTCGGACTGTTTGACGTCGTAAAATGCAGTGAAATAATTTACTGCTTTTGTTTTCCAATATAATTCATTTCTTCTTGTTTTCTGCTGATGTCAGCCTTCCTCCACAGGAGTGATACTGTATGGAAAGCATTTCTAGACCAATACCAGCTGATGGAACCATAAAGAGGTGCAAGCGGTGGGGAATGTTCACAGCTTTTAGTGTTACCAGCTGTTCCTGCACATGGAGGAGAGGCTGGGTGCTTCCTTTACTTAGTGAGGGACTGGGAGTTAGTGAATGGCTGTTTACCTGTGTGTGAATTTGCGTGTGCTGCAGTAGTTTTCATTTTCCTTGCCAGGATAGACCATTTTTTAGGATTTCTTTCTGTGTTTAGACCCCAAAGATAGGGGTGGGGGAGTCCTGTCAACAGACTTGTCATCAAGTTATTCTTATGACTGTATGTTTAATCTCTGTTGATCTCATAAGGTCATTTGTTTTTAGTAAAAAAGGTTGCAGCATGATCCCAGAAGCTATAAATGTATCAATTCCTGGGTAATTACAGGGGATCCCATCCCCCTAAGAAATGGTTCTGACTTCCTAGAGTTTGCAGCTGTCCCAGTTTGCTGTGGTATTCATGGTTGTGGCTTTTTGGCTTTGGAGGGTTTATAGTTTGATTTTGATAAACTGAGTTATCCACTTGCTGTGTAGCGTTTGGGTCTGAGGCAAATTTGCGAAGTGTGGATCACTCATTGAAGGCTGGATCAGAGATTTAATAGGGACATTTTTTTTTAATAAACTTAATTCTAAATAAAGATTTTTGTGTCTTTAAAGGATCTGTTGAGTGCTTTTCAGCCTCTAAAAACTTGACCAGTCCAGGTGTTCAGATTTAACAGAGATGGTGCTGCTTTACATTTTTCACTGATAAATAAGAAATTCCAGTTTTACTGTAATACTAGCATATAGATTTTTTTCTCCTGTCCTGACTATTCCACAAGTTCACAGACAAACATGTTTTTTGTTTAGTGGTTTGTTTTTCAACTATTTGTCCTGACCCTTACAGTGCTCAACCTTTTCAACAGAGCTCATATTTATCTTATTTCAAACACCACCGGAAGTTGATTACTTTGTCCTTGGTATATTATGAGTTAAGATTTGAGATCAGCTACAATTTTACAGTTCAGTAGTCACAGTTTTCTTCTGAGGCCTATTAACCGGATTGGTTTTCTTGGTATGTTCAAATGAGTATGACCTTATTAGAAGGACAATGGCTCATTGTTTTTGTACTGCAATAACTAAGGCACTACTGAGACAAGCTGGTGCAGACTGGAAGAGATTCGTTGGCTTGCAGAAAATTGTGTTATTCAATTATTAATTAGTAAACTATTACACACTATTACCACCGCTGCTTGCTTCACATTTGTCAGGGCTGCGCTGAGTCCACGTGCTTTTATTTTGACAGTAGGACCGCTACTTCCTGTCTCATCCAGTCGGTCTTTACAGTCCTTATAATTAGCTGCCTTCTGCTGATGTGGATGTGACACACAGTTGCGCGTCACAGCAGTCAGAGCAGCCTTGTAAATATGCGCCTAGTTGAAGATAAACATGAAGATTGATGCTTTTTTTCGTTCTCCAAAATCAATTTCTACTTACGTCATGCTCTCCTCGTGCGATATTTGGCTTCCTGTGATGCGTTTTCTAAACAAATTACATGTGATGACCCTTTTAAAACAACACAGCGTCACATTAAATAGCGATACAATTAATTACTACTGAGCTCTTTGTAAGTGTTGTGTATTGTGAGAGTCCATATTTGGAGCATTTTGTGAGTTTATTTTGAAAGTAGCCCATTTCATTAAAGCAAAACAAAACGAAAAAAAAGACCCATCAGGCCTGATGTCACTGAAATAACATTATGAGATTATGAAATAAAGATCCATAACAGCTGATAACTCCAGTGCCACTGTATATAACAGATAGTAGCCTAAAAACATCTGCTGCTCTAAGTGAATTAGCGTATAGGGCTACTTCTTGCATGAGTTGAAGGTGGAGTTTATAAAAGATCTTTAATCATGTTTAATGCAGCGATGGGTGGAAACACACGCACACACACACATACTAGAAGCCCGTTAGTGCCACCAAGTGGTTTTGTCTCTGTGATGAACTAGAAGAATCTTTCCTTAACAAAAGCTGAGGAGGCTGCTGCGTAAAGGGAGCGCTTGTTGTTGACTGTGGGGATTATTCAGACAACTTTTTTTTGGGTTTAAGCTTTCCTCAGTTTTATAGCTTCGTAGGTCTGTGTTTGACTCTTGGAGATTCTTGGAGCTGTACAAAAAAAGTTTGATCTCATCCAGTAGTGTTATCTCTGCGTTTCTGACATGCGCCTCAGCCGCTCTGTTGCTGTCTTCATCTTGTTCTTCACAGGTGAGTTCATGAGACAAAACTAGCCTATACGAGACAAGAAAACAAAATAAACAACAATTCAAATGTTAAGGGCTAGGTTTCATCAAAATACCACATGATTAAACTAGTGCACGATGTACTTTTTCTGTGATCAAAGGAAAAGTAGAGAATCAACAAACTACTTCTTAAGTTCTCATTGCAAAAACGTTAGCTCCCAAGGTTTTGGATAGTTCATATTCTGTTAGCAGAAACTAGATGGTGAAGTTGAAACAGAGGCTGAAACTAACGTGCAATCTGCTGTTTCTGTTTGGCTACAGTAACCATGAAAACTCATATTTCCAAAGCATAAGTGGCATCTCTGATAAAAATGGGAAGCAGCAAGTTCTCATATTTAAGAGAGAGAAACCATGAAATCTTTGGCAAGTAAAGAATAACTTTAACTTTAAATAGTGATTGTTTCATTTTCTCTCCATCAATCAGTTATTCGACTAAAGCTTTCTAGCTATCTAAAGTAATCTAAAGTAGCAACATCTGTCTGACAGTGTTCTTCTCTAAAATGTAGATGCTTAGAAGTATGAAGGAAAAGTTATTTAGTGTAAGTTTAGTATAAATTCCTAGATTTTTACTACATTGCTTAAAGTACTTTCTCAAGCATTGGTTTTGTTGCAAGTCTCAACTAAAACAAATTAGCATGAATATGTAATATATTAGATGGTTGGCGAAGGATCAAGTCACTCATCTTCCCTGCAGCTGGGAAATACCTCCTTCTCTGCAGTAATGCCACTGGTATTAGATGCAGATGTGCTGAATTTCTGAGGTGAATGGATGAGTACAAATGGAGGTTCCTGCTCCATTTGTGCCTCCACAACGTCTCCCAACATGCAACTGGCCAAAATCCAGGATAAGATGACTTTAAAAATGAGCTGAGCTGCATTTCTCTTCAGGTGTTCCTTCCCCATTTGCTGACCAAGCAGTTTAATTACAGCTCGGCTCCAGTTAATTACTGAGGAGTCCCCCTCCGGGCCAAATGTGCTAAAGCCTTCATTTAATCCTGCAAGATAATGACATGACCTGAGATTCCCCTCGGCAGCACATATGAACTCCAGTGATGATGAGGAGTGATTGAAAGGATGATGCTCGGTCTCTCAGCTTTGTCATTAGAGACAGATGAAATGTCAGATGAGCAGCAGCTTCTTTGTGGTCTGACTCATTTCTGCTGCATGGTCTCACTCTGTCTGCAGTGTGCATGTCTCTGCAGTAAAATCTGCCTAATGTGTGTCAGTGTCTGGGTATTCTGCACCCCTTAGTCATCAGAAGCCGCGTTTGAATAAAAGCACCAGTCGGGCAAGCCTTTCTTTGTTATATATGAGAAAAAATTGATTATCTTTGGGTTTGAGAACAAGTTATGAGGGGCCTATTTTCATACATATTATCACAAAAGCTGAATGAGTAATGAGAAGCCTAATCTAGAAGGTTATGTTAGCCTATTAGGAAAAACAGCTCAAATCTATAGAAAACCTCTGTTTCAATTTTATCCATGTCTATTCTCACATATCCTTTAAATTGCCATATGCATGATAGTGCATGCCACTTGCAGTAATGTCCATTTTTATATTTGAACCCTGCGGTGCTTAGCCTGTTTATTTCCTGTGTGACTAATTCTCAGTGAGGGGAAATATTAGCCTGGGGAAGTGTATTGGGTGGAACATTGGGCTCTTTATAAGAAAAACAAAACAAACAAAAACCCCACTGACGAGGGGTTTAATCTGCTTGTCTTGGGAAAAATCTGGAGCAGAGCAGGGAAATTAAATGTATCATTGCTAATAAAATACTTTAAAGTGAACTTTATTAGCTTGAGACTAAGTGTAATGCTGAGCTGAAGCAAAGGAAGCAAAGCAGGAACTGAGAGCTGGGATGGGGGGTGGGGGATTGACAGACTGGAAAGTTTGGCACTCAGTTCTAAACACGGAGTCATTTTCGGGATAATGTGCCTGAGCCCCAACTGCAGAGAAAAAAGAGTAACAGTGATTTATTGTGCAGAAAGTACAGTACAAGAACTGTTATAACATGGAAAATGGTGAGTAAGAGACACAATCGCCAAGTGAGTAATGAAAACATGCTGTTTGTCCTAATGTGTACTGGAGTTAAAGAGAAAGTTTCAAATAATAACAAAGGCCATTTACTTGCATCACTTCAAGAAAGCAAAGAGCCCCAGGAGTTTCCATTTCCTGATTGAATATCCAGGTATGGACTGGAATATTATTTGAGTTGTGTTAAAGGAAGCTGAAAGGAGGTTGTGGAAATGAGAGTGTGTTGTGAGAATCATTTGTATGTCTGCCTGCCTCTGTGTGACCTACATAATATGTGCTTCAGTCATATTATTTCACCCCAGCTGATGCTCAGGATGCTGGGGTTCGAACCCTAGGCTTTTCTACATGTTGGCTTTTCTACATGTTGAAGGAGTTAAGTTGCTCCTGGCGTATCCATGTGAGTGTGTGAATGTTAGGTTAAAAGTGCTTAGGTATTTTAAACATGTGTGAATGATACTTGTAGTAAAAAAGCTCAAAAAGAGTAGAAAAGTCCATCTACCATAAAAACATGTGACATGTCTGGTTGTTTTTTCAGCTGGCTCTGGGACTACAGTATATGAAAATGAGTTTACAGAGGAAGATACGACTCCTCAAGTGGACTACACAAGTGCGTATGGACAACAGACACTCACTGGGGCTGGGCCATATATCAGAACATACCATCAAACAGTGTGCTATTAAAGATTTGGCCTCTGTCGCTCATATGATGGTAGCTAACACATCTGGTGTCAAGAATAAGCAGCTTATTAATAAAGTCTCTGTTAACTTTTAGATTTTTGCTCAAAGACTATTCTAGGAAACCAGATGATAAAGACAATATAGATATTTATAGCCTTCTTACTTCTTTGGATCCAGGGTTACGCAATCCAGATGAAATGGTTTTTTGATTTTTGTGTCAGGCAGTGCTGTTAAAGCCATTTAAAGAAAACCTGTGTAATTTTATTTATAATTTCACTGCCTTGATGTCTGGCTTAATCCTCTTCACAACGGTGCTTCAGTTCATTGAAGATTGGAGGCATTTTTTTATGCACAGCTTTCTTAAGTTCCCAATAAAGCATTTTAATTATGTTGAGGTCTGTCAGACAGATTACCTTACATTTGACACTAGAATAATCTGATATACAGACTCAATGACTGCTAGGTGTCCTTGGGCTGCAAAACAAGCCCAAACCTTCACCTCTCCATCACTGTGTTTGACACTTGGTATGAGTTGTTTATGCTGATATGCAGTCTTTGGTTTTCTCCAAATGTGACTCTGTGCATTACAGCCAAACATTTCCACTTTGGTGTCCTCTGTCCAAAAGTCACTGTTTCAGAAGTCTTGTGGTTTGCTCAGATGCAGCTTTGTAATAATAAGCCATGCTGCCATGTTCTTTTTAGAGAGAAGAGGATTTCTCCTAGCAACCCTTCCAAACAAGTAATACTTTTTCTAATTGTGGTGTCGTGAATTTTAGCATTTAACATGCTGACTGAGGCCTGTAGAGTCTGACATGTAGCACATGGGTTAGTTGCAGGTTCTTTGGAAACAGCAGTCTGACCTTGGGTTGAAATTTCTGGGATGTCGACTCCTGGGAAACTTGGCTATTGTCTTGAATGTTTTCCATTTGTAAATAATCTTTCTCATTGTACTGTTATGGACTTCAGCATTTTGGAAAAAAACATATGAACCTTCCCAAGTTGATGGGTAGCAACAGCTTCTTTAAGATCATTCTTGATCAGCAAACTGCCAAAACTTGTGCTTTTATAGAGGTGCTCACACTTTCTGATAAGTAGTACCTGTCTGCTATTTACTCTCCCTAACATTGTGTTAAACAATGAGATGGTATAATATGTCATTTGTTATTGTTCATCTTAGGTTGTATTTAGCTCATTTTAGAACCTGCCACGGACCATGTGATTTTTTCATGTGTTCTGATATGTAAAACCTTAGAACTGAAAGAGGGTGTATTTGCATTTTCACATGACTCCATTTTTTTTGTGGTGCTTTTCATCTGGTTTCTTGCTGAAGTTTGAATCTTTGAACTCTGTAATAAAGACTGATTAACTGATATAGACAAGCACAATCTGAAATCACACTTTTCACATGAGCGAACACTGAGTCTAACACTCAGAGTCTAAAGGAATCAAACAGATCTGATTCTGGCTGCTCTTTAAAAACAGACCCTTACTGGTGCCATCCTCCGGGTCTGACCAACGGTGAGGTGACCTGCCACTCCCCTCGAGGCAGAGCCTACAGGAGCACATTGGGAACGCGCTGCCAGATGAGCTGCGATCGAGGGTACAAGCTACTGGGAAGACGCTCCATTATGTGCCTCGCTAACCGCCGCTGGTCTGGGACTGCTCACTGCCGCAGTATGTGGAGATTTTAACTTAAAATATGATCAGTCTGGTGATACTCTTTGTTTTTCCCACCAAGAAAATTGATCAGCAAATATGGTGAGTGTCTGTTATTGTAAATATTCATTACATATAATTCTTACTGGCCAGGAATGATAAAATCAGTTCAGTTCACATGTTCCCTTATTACCACGAGCACTGGAGTTGTTAATTTTATTCACTGGCACCACATGTAAGTGTTAATTCACTGCTGAAAATAGTCCCCAATTACACTTTTTTTTTTTACTCTTTGAGAGTAATAGTTGCTGAAAAATGCATTTCCCAGTTTGAGCCTTTTTTTTAACAGCTCAGAGACTTAATTCAAGTCCTGTTTTTAGATATTTTCTTCACACATGCTCACACTGTTAGTGTTGTTGATACTAAAAATAGAAAATCACCAACCAAACCTTTTTATTCTTGGACTTTCCTGGGGTGGCCTTTCATGATTCACAGTTAAAAATAATAATTTGTTCTTTGTTTTATACTCTGAAGCAAACTGCTTAACTATTTTAACCTTTAAGGAAACTTTCTTTTGATTACCCCCTCGCATACAGAAGATTTGAAAAGCAGATGGGTGGGGCTTCTGTGCTTACAGTATAAGGTGTGAGGCTGACATGTCCATATTAAGGATATCTGCTGTCAATGATGTTATAGAGACCCAAGAGTAGAAAAAAATAATCTAAAACTATATGTTTAGTGCAGTCTGGCTCTTACTTGAACATATACTGTGCTCATTAGTTAAAATTTTGACCATGTTTAATATGAACAGCAACCACTGTGGCCATTTAACATGCTCTCTGTGTGTCCATCAGAGATGCGCTGCCACGTGCTGCCCCTCATTTACCATGGCAGGTACACCTGCACTCAGGGCTTTATGGTGGACTCCAGGTGTGACTTTACCTGCGACACTGGCTATCGCATTGAAGGAGAACCCTCACGCATCTGCCAGCACAGGGGGTCATGGAGCGGAGTACAGCCGGTGTGTTCAGGTACACACCACAGTCTTAGTGTGAAGCTGACCATATGTTTGGAAATTCTATCAACTATGTTTTATAACTTACTGCCATACATGGACTTTAAATCAGGCCATCTGCTCTGGTGTGGTTATCCTTCATTCCTTCACAGGATTGGCTCCTTATACAGTCTCACAAAAACAAGCATATTTCCTCCTCGTCTGTTCTCTGGACTGAATCCAAACTGTGGCTTGTTGCTTTCTGAATTAAATTCTGCTCTTTATAGCTGTAGCAGTTGGGCCATGCTGAAAACATGTCTGCTTCCTTCCTCTAATGCCTGCATTGCCATTATTTCAGATACTGATCCTCCAAAAATAAAGTGTCCTCCATCTAGACTCAAGGTCGCTGAGCCTGGGAAGCTCACCGCCAAGGTGACCTGGGACCCTCCGACAGCCACAGACACTGCAGACAAGTCACTCGAGTATGACCGACTTCCTTTATTTCCCTTTCCTGTTCACTCTTAAATGGATTTGAACATTTTGTTTGCTGCTGTGTCTCTCTGCAGTGTGATATTAGTGGGCCAGGAGCCAGGCACTGACTTTAAAGAGGGACTTCACATTATCCGGTATAAAGTGTACGATCAGGCCAGGAACAGAGCTGCCTGCAAGTTTATAGTACGTGTTGAGGGTAAGCTGCCAAACCTGATTTCTTGAGTTACTATTTTGTTATCATTGTTATATTTTATTTACATGATTTTGTTTTCCATTCAGTGAGAAGATGTCCAGAACTCTTTCCACCGGTGCATGGTTACCTCAGCTGCTCCTCCGATGGGAACAACTATGGTGCAACGTGTGAATACCACTGCGAAGGAGGATATGAACGAAGGGGGGTGTCGAGTCGTGTCTGCCAATTCAACCGAAGCTGGGGCGGAGATCCTGCTGAGTGTGTTCGTGAGTACTGAGTCTGGACATAGGTGACTTTAAGATGACCGTATAACAGTAGCAAATGTACCAGACTGACACAACAATATAATAAATAGAGTAAAAAAAAAAAAAGCATTCACAGAGAATGAATGATATACTAGCAGATCTAAAAAAAAAAAAGTTGTATTTTTGTAATTATTTCAGCATGTCAAACTTTCATATATTGTGCAAGATTTCAAGTCTTTTTTGTTTTAATTTTGATGACTATCAGAAATGCAGCATCTCAGATTATTCAAGTAATCTAAAAGAATTTATAATACAGCAATGCCTAACTTCTGAAAAGCATGTTCATTTATGCAGTCAGTACTCAGCTGAGACTCCATTAACATCAGTTGGTGCATCAACCTGTGGCACTGCTGAGGTGTTTTGAACCCCATGTTGATTTGATGGTTGGTTCAGTCAATTCTTATCTACCTCTTGACAATCCTGCATAGATACTCTGTGGTATTCAGGACAGTTGAGTTGACTGGCCACTAAAGCACTGTAATAATATGGTAAACATCAGGTAGCGGTTTTGGCTCTGTGGGAAGGTGCCAAGTCCCACTGGAAAAGGAAATGAAGCGGACCAACCACTGCCAACACCGGGAGATGACATGGCATCCCCAACCATCGCAGACTGCAGAAATTTCACACACCATGGATTCTGTATCTGTCCATTGTTCCTCTAGATACTAGGATGTAGATTTACCAATCAAATGCAAAAATTACCTTCATCTGAAGAGAGGCCTTTGGACCACTGAACAAAAGTTCAGTTCTTTTACTCCCTAACCTGGGTAAGTTGCTTCTGATGTTGTCTCTGGTTCAGGAGTAGCTTAATATTAAGACTGCTTCTTTCCTGAGGACATCTGTGGGTGATGGCTCCTGATGCTTTGACACCAGCATCATTCCACTCCTTGTAAAGCTTTCCCAAATTCTTAAATCGACTTTTCTTGACAGTCTTCTCAAGGCTGCGGTCGTCCCTGTTGCCTTTGCATCTTTTCCTACCACACTTTTCCCTTCTAGTCAGCTTTCCATTAATATGCTTCGATACATCACTCTGTGAACAGCCAGCCTTTTCAGCCATGAGTTTCTGTGGCTTACCCTCCCCATGATCATCATCTGGACAACTGTCAAGTCAGCAGTGTTGTGGTTGTGTGTACTAAACTAGACTGAGAGGTATATTGTATTTATACTGTTTGAAAAGTTTATTCAAACTCAAAATGAAATCTTCAAATAATTTCAGATACTGCATTTCTGATTTCGTGAACTATAAGCAACAATCGTTAAAATTCAAACAAAAGAAATGAAGCTTGTAAGATTTAACTTTACATCAAATGACTATATGAAAGTAACTTTTCAGGATACTTGCATTTTTTGAGATGCACTAGTATATTCCAGTTAATAAATAGTTGTTTATCATTGCTGTTTTGCATCAAGCAGCAAATATTTTATATGTACGATGAGGTAGTAAAGTCCAGTGGTTCCCAACTTATGGGGAAGGCACCCCACAAAGATAATTATTAGAGGAATAAAAAGTTCTGCTTTACAGTTTCCTCTGTCCTTTTGTTATATATTTTGTGACAGATATTCAGAGGCAGGAAAGTTTTGATGGTGTCTTAAAGCTTTGATGAGGAGTGATGATTACAGACTTTCTTCTAAAGAAGGTCAGAGCCGAAAAGGCTGAACACAGCTGGTTTAATCTTGAACAGCTCGTGCGATTTTATGCTTCAGTGAAAAAATTAATACATTTTAATTTTGGGGGATTTTAGCCAGAGGTGGGGGATCTGGTTAAAGTCTTTGTTGTGGCAGCAAAATTTTAATGCAGAAGGAAATCCTGTATGTGTGCTTTACGTATGAGATAGAAGAGAATAACTCTGAAATCTATACATTATTAAAGTATGGAGTGCACTGCATACATAACAGAATGCTTATGTATGTGCTTATGTACATATTGAGGGGTATAAGTGGAGGATGTAACTATGACCTTTTGTTTGTAGCAATTGAGATTAAAGCCGATGTAAAGACAGTGCCAGCTCTCCTGGATCAGTTCTATGAAAAGAGGAGGCTGCTGATCGTGTCTGCACCCAACATGTCGGACCCTGACTACCAGCTCCAGAACATCATGATACAAGTGAGAATTCACTCGATCAGCCCAGTAAAGCTTCTGAAGCTGTTTAATAAGTAACGAGAACCCGATCATGTGTTTCCCCCTTTTCTGCTCCAGAAAGCAGATTGTGGATTAGCCCTGCGGCACGTAACCCTGATCGAGCTTCTGGGCTCTCCTCCTCGTGAGACGGGCCGCATTAAAGAAAGTCTTCTTCAACCTCAAGTCATAGAGGGTTTAAGGTAATACTTAATTTATTTGTTCAACAGTTTTATGGTTCTTTTATGGTGACTTTAAAAAAATCCACCCTGAAATGACTTTATAAAATTTCCATTTCACTTAACAGTCAGGAGTTATTTTCACAAACTTTAAATGTCGAGAGACTCCATTCAGAGATTAACACTGCTAAATATAACATTATAATCACTTCAATGGGATTTCAACAGAACTGACAAAACATCAGTAGTAAACATCTGGCTTTTGGTTTCGCTGAGAATCACTGCGATGCTTTTGAAGCTGAGCATTTTAAACATTAAAAAATAATTCATCTTAGGAAATGCCTCGATAAAGATTCTTTCCTACAACTTTGCAATTTGAGTAAGAAGCATTCCTCAGTTTTTCCAGACTGGAAACTCTTTCTAACCTACGGTCTCTCTGCAGACACCCAAATCCTATAGAGTACTGAGGTAAATTGAGTGAGCAGAGCACAAATCATCTGGGGAAATCAGACATCGGTAAAGGGACATGTTTTATCTAAACATAGCTTAGAGTTGGAAGGAAATACATCTAAATGTAATTGAAAGCAATGAGTGGAAAGCCAGCAAGATTAAAGCTGCACTAAATAATACTCTCTTTAATAAAAGATACAGGAACTGTGCATTCTGCATAGACTGTATATAAATGATGGCTGTAACTACCTTGCTATTGCCCATTGGTTTGCTAAATCCTATTTTGAACATTTTGGCTGTCACCAGCTTATTCTGAGAATATAATGATCACAAGGCATCCCCGTCCTAATTCACTGTTTTATTCCACTTTAAATTTTATTTGTCACATACACAGCACAACATGCAGTGAAATGCTTGTGTCCAAGCTGCGGACAGGCTGCTGACGTAGCCGCGCCATTCCAGGGCTTGGTTTTTAGCATGGGGGGTCTAGCTAGGACCCTTACTGGATACTGGGTGGGAATTGAACTTGCGACTCCTGCTCCAAAGGTGTGTAGTCTTACCACTACACTATTCAGCTGCTTAAACGGGAGCATAATTCACTTTTTTTTTTGTACTAAATAAGGCATGAAACTAGTGATTGAGACCACAAACCAGAAATATTTTAGGATCTGTGTTTACATCCAGTGTTTCTTGGGGTGGAAGCAACCTGGCCCTAATTATATGAGCGCTTCTGTGAAGAGTTTATTGTTGCTATGTTATAAAAGCTTTTAAAAAATTTTCTCCTCCATCACTATTTGCAGTGCTGTTATTGTACATTCTGCCCAATGTTGAAAAATACTGTGTGTACAGTGTTTTGTACTGAGGATTTGAAGTATAAACAGTTCTGATCTTCTTGGTATTTGTGTAGAAAACAGATGCTGAGAGTCCAAAAAAACACAGACTGTGGACAGAGGCCTGTATTGAGGCCACAGACACAATAAGAAGTGGGGTCTGCTGCTGACCCCCCCTACATCATTAGAAAGAATGTAGGTTTAGGGCACTCGGGTAAATCACATGCATGCTTTTATACAGCCTGTACCATTTGTAGTTATGTCACCTGACTTTGCAGTTTCCCCTCAGCTCTCGAGAGTGTTTTAGACTTCCTTATCATTGTTTTAGTTTTAGGGAGCACAGTTCCAGTCCCTCATCACTATCATAACTTTTTCAATCATAGCAGGCAGCTACAACTGAAAACCAAAAGGTAAATGTATCCAAACAACAAAGTTACCAGGCAATGAACACCCTGAGGCATTCAGAGCTGTAAAGCTTGAATCAATTTCTCAAGTCTCTAAAAAAAATGCCCGACATTATTGTAATAATTTTATATGGTGATATTCTATGAAAGGTTGGGAGGCCCTCCCACGACCCAGAATTGGATACGTGGAAGAGAATGGATGGATGTTTTTAAATTCAGGAATCAAGTGGCCAAAACTAAAATAGATAATGCAACTTTTATACTGTAATCTGATCATTTTGAACACCTAAAGACTGATGTATGACTACTTTGAGAAGGCAAACCTTGAAGCAAACAGTTGCCTTTTTTTAAGCAACATTTGCCAATTATAAATATCCAAAATATTACAAGGATGAAATATATATGATTGACATTTTACTCTAATCTGTAAACTGTAAAACTTTGTTATTTGTAATTTTCACTGTAGAGGATGTGTTAATGGCTCTTATTGGGTTTCTCCACAGACAAGCATTCAGAATATCCAGAAGCTACTTCAGCATGGTGCTCCTGGATGAGCTTGGTCTGGACCGGGAGCGCTTCATTTCCCCCGTGGGTTCAGATGAGCTGTTCTCCTACATCGACAGCTTCCTGCTGGACGAAGAGGAACGGGAGAAACTGGAGCTCCGCAGCGATTTCTGTGACTAATTTAATAAACCTCTGTCGTTGCCGCAGCAATACACTCATCAGTATTACTAACACACAATGAGGAAAGACAAACAACCAGAAACCAGGTTCA
>VUQG01023264.1:30297-58597 GCA_015106755.1 Etia nguti
AAAAAAAAAAAAAAAAAAAAAAAAAAAAAAAAAAAAAAAAAAAATAAAACAAAAAAAAAAAAAAAAAAAAAAAAAAAAAAAAAAAGACAAGACAGCAGTTCCTTGTTTTAAAATGTGATTATACAACACTGAAGTGCAAGCACTGTTTGCTCTGTATTAAATCATCAGCCAAAGGGGTGCTGAGGGCAGAAAGCGTTTGCCACAGAAAATCTAGCATGTAAGATTAGAAGTAAAACACACCAGCAAATATGTGTATATATACATAGATAAAACCAAATGTAGATATGTATTTGTTTGTATGGAGCTTCTTTATTATCAAAGAAAATTCCCAGCTGGACTTGGATGTAACCAAAATCCTTCTAGAAGCATGTCTCACCACATCCATATACTGAAATGCTTTTGAGCAGTTAGTCTGAAGCAGTATATAAATCAACTTTAATTCAATGGGACATAAATTTGCATGTATAACAAGTCAAATCTGATAAAGATACTCAACTGCCAACTTTGCTCTGAAGGTTATAAAAGCTTTAATCTCCTGAAAGTTATATTTTTACCAACATTAAAAAAAGGAAAAAAAAAAGTGTAGTGTTGCTCTCTTATCTTTAGTTTAAAGTGGAGAAAGCCAAAGAATGACTGAGTTTATTTTATTTTTGTTTTTTGGTGAAAAGAGCATTGAGGTAAACAGTGTTATCAAAGATAAAATCATCTTTATTGAAAAACGTCTCATGCAAGTTATACAAATAGTAATGTAAATGCACTGGTATGGATTAAATAAAGGGGAATTTCTTAGAAGCGACAGCTGAAATTCTGCATAACCACTTTGTTTCCAATCATTTTCCCACACCAGTATAAGTCTCTACACAAATAAAGAAAACTAAGAAATTAAGAGTGCCAAGTGCTGTGCATGATTTTGAATAGCTATAATATATATACAGTTTGAAGAAAAGAAGAAAAAAAAAAAGACTGCTTTAACAAAATAAATTTGTTGTGGTGATGCTTTGGCACGTTTTCAAAGGTTAATACCCATCTGCAGTTTGGGGGCCGTGTTAAAGATGAACCCTGTGCAGAGAGAGCAGGTGTGAGCAGCTGTGAAGTGTCAGGACAACAAACTGGGTGACCGCTCGCTTCAAGAGACCGGCCTGCTCTGGTGTGACAAGCCTGAGAAAATAAAATTAATCCACAATCCCATGTTAGTCTCACAGGACACAGCTTCTCATCATCTCAGGCGTGTGTTGTCCTCATTTGCCCTTCGCCTTCCCCATAGTGGAACGCAGTGGAAGAGTGCCCTCTGCCCATGAGTCCGGGTACTGCATCATCTTCTGCCAGAGACTAATCTCCTCTCCAACAGAGTCCAGCTCCACCTCCTCTTTGCCCACCTTGACTGTGCCTGCAGGGTTAAGATTGCACAGTCACTGCAGAATCTGTGTTTTTATCATTAATGATGGTAAATTCTACAACTGGTTTTGTCAAAGACACTTCATTTTTGTAGTTTAACTGTAAAACCCATTATAATGGCATAAATTTCAATTATAGTCATCTTTACTCAACTGTGACATATTGCTTGCTTTTAGGCTGACCAAATGCCAACAAACTAAATGCAGAGCAAAGAGTTTCAAGGACAAATACTTTATATGAATACAAATCCCTTGCTATTAAATATAGCACAAGGAAGCTAAAGCATAGTCTTACAGGATGGTTTTTCCAGTTATGTACATTCTCCTTTTAATCCCGATAACCTTTAAAACTGGTAACTTATTTCTGTTGTTTTGTCTTTTAATCATTTGATTTTACTGGGGATACATCCATCAACAGCACATCTTTTTTCCATTATATTCCAGAAAGTTCTGCATAGCTTGTGATTGTGGTCAAATTTCCCAATGCTGGGTGTAGCTTGCACATCAGAGAGGGTAACATTTTATTCAGCAGGAGTAGCCTTTCAATGAAAGCCAGACCTTAGAACAGTTTGTTTTATATTGTTGATTTCTGAAAACTGGAGGCAAAATTTGTACCTCAATATGATAGGTGAGGGGGACAAGAGATAAAAAATGCTGTGCAGGCCCACATAAAGGAACATGTGGTCACTCCTGTCCAATTGCCCATAAATAATATCTGAACAATGAATTGCAATCAACTGGTTATTTTTTCATGTTTTGTAACATGATTGTAGTTTTGTTTTTGTTTTTTTTAAATACTGACTGACATCCCTTTGTGCATGTTCCGTTTTCAGTGCATGAAATGGGAGATGAAATTCAGTGCTCATTTTCCATTCAAAAGTTCTTCAAACTGAAATATATTCCAGAGTCGCGGATATTTTTCCTCTTTGCGTTTCCTTGTTGAGGTGCAGGGAATGAAGCAGGGGCACAGGAGGGACTTTTGTATTAAAAAAATAAAAATAAAAATCATGCAACTTTAAAAGAGACATAAAATTTAACTAACAAATACAGACAGGAAGGAAGAGGAAACTGCTTAAAAATATAAAAATAAAAATAATTAAAAAGTACTGACAGCTGCTATAGCTACCACCCAGCCTCTCAATGGATGTGCCCATGGTATAAATTTGAAAATCCTAGGTGACTTTCTTCTCCAGTTATCACATTCCAAGATTTTCAGAAAACTTCTGACCTGGAGGTTGAAATCACTAAGATTCAAATGATCACATTAACAAACTTGGGTGTCCATGCTGCCCGCCCGCCCACCGCGGTGATGACAATACCCCATCAGCCTTTTACAGGTGAGGGGTAAAAATGGTTGGTGACCCCTAAAATCTGAAAATGATTTCTTTCTAGTTTAATGATTTAGTCCACTTGCTGGAGACAAAGCAGCTACAAAGAAATAATCTGGTTTATTTTTCCCCCTAAACAGTCCATCTCACATATGAGCTTTAAAAGCCAGGTGAAAAAGACGACATCAGGACTTCATAGATTTTATCATTTACCTTCACCGGAGCTGAGGCGGACACCACCCAGGAATTCATTGCTGTGCATTGACTCTTTGTCCCACACAGTCAGCTCCAGACACATCTCCTTCAGCTGCTCCAGAGTCAGCTCCTTGTACACAAATGTTTCATTGTACTGGGGGTTCAGGTTCTTCTTCATAACTGGAGTCTTCCTCTTTGAGCTCTTTGCCTTAGTTGGGAACAGGTAGCTGCAAAGCCACAAACACCAAACTAATTAAAAAAATACAAATTCCTGTTTAAAAACCATGAGTGTGGTTCTTTTGTTTGTTTTAAGAATTGGACTGGTGATCACTAACCCCTTCACAAAGCTATCTGATGTGCCTCCTGACTTCATTGCCATCAAATTCTTTGCCTCTTTTATTAGGACATGCAGCTCTCCTCCTTCCTCCATCCTGGCTTTTTTGTCTGAACAGGAGAACAGACAATCTCAGAAATTTGAAGCAAAGCCAGAGATAAAAACCCACCATTTTTTTTTTACCTTTGGTTTTCTCAGCTGTTTGCTTTTTAGGTGTGACATACTTCAAGGAGATAATCAGTTCCCCTTTGTACTGAGCAAAAGCTGAAGGTGGCACAACAGAGGCTGCCTGTTTAAAAAAAGAAAAGAAAAAAAAAAAAGAAAGAAACCAAGAAAAGAGTAACTTCATACACATGCCAATGTACTAACATGGAAACTCAAACCTGTAAATAAATGAGACAACATCTGTAACAGCCAGGCTCTTTTCTTCACAGCTAATCAATACTGTCACTTTGATCTAAACTGATTGACATTTGGGCTGCTCACTCTGGTCAGTAATGTGTTTTTATTATTCTTGCTGCTTTGGTTTTGTGGAGAAATACTCCAAGCCACTATTTTGTCCGGTCTCCTGCACAAGGACACATGTACTCAGTTAACAAGATTCTTATGTCTGCCACAGCTTTCATCCAAATGCACTGATCTACAGGTCAGTAAGTTTTAGGGCATTTTCTCACCTGGAGTGTTTAGTCCATATAAATCAAACTCTGCTTCCTTTTCCACCTTATTGAGGTTTGGTTTTGCAGATGTGAACACAGTAACTGCACTCAGGTGCAGAACAAAACCACTGTACAGAGACCTTTTGGAGGAGGTGGCCTTGGTGCGGTTCGTTTATGGTGTGAACATGATCCGACCTTGATGCGATCCAACTACTAGGTGTACGTTGTAAGTCTGAGCGAAAAAAAAACTTCCCGTAGCCACATATGCTTTGTATTCTGTGGCAAGGGTCTGTACGGGCTAGCAACTAGCTGTGAAAGAATTTTATGTTCTCCAATAGTCCAGAACACAAAACCTCCTTCCTGCATTTACTTTTGTTGCTTCTGCCCCAGACACATCAGGCCAATAAGCAGACTGATTATTCTCACATGGTCTGTAGTGACGCATTTTGGTTTGCTTGGAGTGCACTTGGATTTTTCTTTGTGTGAAAACAAATCAAATCACAGGGAAAAGCTACAAACTCATCAATGGATTCTGACCAGATTGAACAAACTATAGGTGTTAAAATGCCCTCAATGAAAAGCAGCAATCCACAATAAAAGCCACAGAGGAAAACAACGTGTAAAGCTTGTTCACTGTGGCTTTATCTCTAAGTAATAAAGAAAAGAAAAAAATCCAGCAAAAAAAAGCAGGGCAATAGAGCACAAGCACAAAAAATCCTTCATCTAAACCAAAGCTCACCTGGTTTCACAGTGCTGCCTACAAAAGGACTCCCATGATATGATAAAGCTTTTAGAGATCAAATTCAAGTTGCATGAGCTTTATTAAGATTTCTTTACTGAATTTGTGAAATTAAACCTCAGTGACTTCCAGCTCAATCAAAGGTAATTTCTACAGTAGACAGCTCAAACTGCATCTTGTGATAACACAGCAGTTAGGTTTCACTGGTTTTCACTGATGATGTGACTTTACCCAAACAACTGCAGTTTATTGTCCATGTTGTAAAAGCCCGTATGATGCAATTCATAAAGGAAGACGCATCATTCACAGCAGGGTTGATAGAATTATAAATTAGTACAGAGGCTAAAAGGAAGCTCCTTTTTCAGTCTGATAAAGGCAGGGGCTACCTGGTGAATCTTTCCTTTGCTTAGAGACCCTTCATTCAAATTCTAGTTAATTCATAAAATGTCACATGGTTCTGGATAAAAGCACAAACCTCCAAAAAGTGATGATGAGTGGTGAGGAAGGAGCAAATGTGTCAAATAGAAATGAGACACTGCCTGTGTGAGGACTCCTCACTTTAAAGTAATCGAGGTTTATAGTGACAAAAGGAAACAATGTCACAAAGAGAGGAATCCTATCAACAATCACCTGCTGGGATTTTGCAGATAAACCAATTAAAATCAATACTTTAATTTGTTAACCGTTTCATCAAAAATGGTCCAGTTTTGTTTGTATTAGTCATATGGTAGAGGTAGTCATTTATGCTTCCTTCAGTGCTTAAACTGGGTGGGGCATCAGCGCATGCCCCTGATACGCAGTTTAAAATGTGTGCAAACTCCACCTATTCAGCACACCGCAGATGTACCCTCTGTATCAGACCTCATGGGTAAACAAGCCATTTGTTGAGTTTCAATATAGCTACAAGAAAAACTCCTTAAGCAAAAGGCACACAATCTCTGCTCTACCTTTGCCAAGAGAGCCATGCACTCCTCCTGTGGGGAGTTGAGGTCTCTGCAGTCCAAGGGGATCTCCACCTCTCCCAGGAAGGCGTTGCGGCTGAGGCGACCATGATGCCAGACTGATATCGAGAGGGAGCGGGTGGACAACTGAGAGCGGTTGATAGAGTACTGGTAAAAGAAGAGAGGAGACATGAAGATCAAAAGCCTGATAGAGATTAATAATGTAGAACATAACTACAGGTAGTTTTTCTGGATTCACAAATTTAAATCTGCCACAGCACACTTTGAAATCTGAAAATCTTCTGTGCCCCAAACAAATCTTTCATCACATCTTTTGACTATTCTCTTATTGAGGTTCATTCTCCACCAAAAGCTTCACTTCTGCTCAGTTTTAGTTCTTTCCTGATGCAACAACCCACACAGTGAATCACCGCTCGCATTTTCACAGCGAAATGTGCAATATTCACAAAAAAAGAAACCCATTTGTTGTAATATTGAATATGTATTGACCCATAAATGATTGACCCAAAATGCCCATTTTAAGCCAAACCCTGATCTGCTTCTGAAACAGCTGTGTAGTTTCTAATCATAATTTACAATCCGGTTAAATAATATGTTCTCAGGTGCGAGTGGTGAAATAATTCACACCACTGCTACAACCTCCAAATGTGGACTTTTCGGTCTTTTACAAGTAGACAGGAACACAAACTATGACATGAAAATTTGTGAGTATTTAACAAACAAAAAAAGATGTTGAAATGGATCTTTCTGATTAATTTCCCTGTCAACAGTTTGCTACTGTGCTTAAGCTGACTCTACACTGAAAGCTGGGACTAAAATCAATATTTGACAACAGTTACTCTAATCTGCAAAGTCAATATCAACCTTAAGGTCTCCTTAGGTGCGGTCATTATTTGGAGCAGACATGGCGCAAGGACGCTAATAAGGGAGCGTCTTTAAGTCAACAGGGTAAGATCAACAGTTGGACTCCAGTTTTCAATGAGAAAAATGATAAATCATCACCTTTAAAGTCTCATTGTAGACTGGGTTTATAGTGTTTCTCTTGGTGCTGGTTTTCTTTTTGCTCTGGCGAGATTTGTCAGGGAGCAGATAACATTTGACATAGCTGTAACATAAACACAGAAGCAGATCAAACGGTGAGTCTCCCTGTCATGACTACTGCTCATCTGTTGTATTTCCTGACTAAATGCTGAGAAAAAAAAATATGTCTGTTGACACTCAATTTCCTGTGAAGCTCAACTAATCACCTCTGGGATGTGATTACTGAGACTCAGTAAACACAGTAACCTCTTATCGACATTGATCAGAGCTTTGCTTACATTACTGAGGGGTGTGTGTGCAGTAGAAAAATGTGTCGTTTTTAGGCACAATCAACAGTGCTGCTTAATCTGAAGGTTAAAGTTTGACAATACTTTGCTTTTAATTTTAAATTCTGCCTGTTAGAGCTCCATAAAGGATGCAGGTTTGGACGTAGTGAAAGTTCTTACGGGTTGCAGACACTCCGTGCAGCATCGCCGTAAGCCAGCTGATGGCACTCCTTGATGAAGACCTGGAGGCTCTGGCTGTGCTCGTCGTAACTTACAGAGAACACAACATCTCCCTTCACCTCCACACTGTCAAAGTCTCCAGCTTCACTGTAAAGGCTCATCGTGCTGCCCAGTGTGCTCTGCATGATAACAAACTATCATTAACAATGCCTGCGTTTGTTTCAAGTTGATGACAAATATTCAATTTTAGTTAATAAGTGGAGAAACAGACTCAGTGCTTCAGTTTAAAAAGTAATAACAAGAAAACAAAGAAGCTACAGATTGAGAAAAATTCTACAAAGATACAGAAAGATTGTTAGGGACAACAAATTGAGTTAAGCATTATCAGGATGTTTCGTAAATCCATATTAATAGCATTAAAGTCGTCTTGGTGACAGCCTTGCTTTCTCTTCAGGCTCTGGTAACTATAGAAACACTTTGCTGGACTCACACTATCAGTTTTGCACTTCCTAACGCGCTAGAGGATTTCCTGAGGTTAAAGATCTTTGTTCAGATTAGTAAGCATCAGCTCTGTTATGAGACACGTAATGAGCTGCACTTCAAAAATACTTCAGAGACCTAATGTGAGTTCTGAGAACTGTCATTACCTTACCTTTGAGCCACGCAGGCTGGAGGAATTTGAGTTCATCGTTCTCCTATGAAAGCTAACCAAGCTGTCGATATCTTCTTCCTCCTCTTCATCTTCCTGTGGCACCACAATACACACTTGGCAAGTTTATCATGCACACACACACAGATTTTTAGACCCAGCAAAATCATCTAGTTTCAACAAAGTATTTGAAGTATTCAGAAAAAGTTGATATAATAACCGTTTAGCTACAGGATTTTTATTTGTTTTCATAAGGTCAGTAAAGATGTTTGACTATATACCCACCAAATCCCAGATCAAACCAATGGCATTTTAATTTAATGGTCAAAACATATCAAAATTCCTTCAATACCAGTTGAAAATGGCAGACTTTAACAAGTTATAGAACTTATTAGAGTCAGTTTCTCTAGCTTTCCAATTTACACTCACTTCACACAGTGAGTGGCTAGCTATGGACACATGAGAGGCCCAGGGGTTATCCTCCTGTTTCATGCCCCACCACCACCTTTATGCAAGTTATTACACAACCGCATCCATCACTTAACAGACAGACAAGAATTCATCTGGAGGGACAGTCTTTGAAAATGTTCAGTTATTGCTCTTTTAAAATAACAGAATGAGAACAACTACTTTTGATAAAATCTAACAGCCCAGAATGTCACTTCTTCTGCCCTCGTCATCACCTCTGCTGTCAAACATCATCCTTAGACATACTTAAACATCCTCTAAAACTGGAAAGGTAGCACTGGGGATTCAAAAAAGGCAATAAAATGGTTGCATTCTTTGTTGATTCTTTCACATAGCTACATTGATGGAAACAATGCTATCCTTGGTAATTAACTTTAATGTGACATTATAAAATCTAAGCAGCCACACACACACACGCACACTCACCTGTATATCCAAGCCTGGAACAGATCTGCTCCTTTTGCCCAGTGATGCCTCTGATGTGTCACGTTCATTACGCAGGTCCAGTGTTGATGCATACTCTAATGAACACACCAGCAATTAAATACATATAATAAATACAGAAAAACACATTGTTCTTTTGATTACGGGGAACGACATTGCACATGTTAACAGACGATACGAACCTGCAGGTTTTGTGGCTCGTTTGACGCTCTTCTTGAAGAGTCTGTCAACATCCAGCTCTGGGTTTACAGTGGAGGATTTTACTTCTGGGGCCTAAAGTGACCAGAAAAAAAAAGATGCAGTCAGAGAAGAAGAAGGTGAAAATATTTCAAACAATGAAAATTATCTTACAGTGTTGATCTCTGTTCTGGTGGTTTCACTGCTGACAGTATCTGCTTTGATGGAGACGGTCAGACTGGAATTACTGGATCCTACTGGGCTGGTTCGAACAAAGCTGTTCTCCATCCTGGTTGGCAAAAGAACAACTACAATATAGACCTTTTTTGTTCTAATATACAAATAAAAACTTTCAGTTTTGTAAAGAAGTCTCTGATTCCCATTAGCCTCAAATGTTTGTTTCATTTCAGTTTTGTGACCTCCGTTTTGAAATGGAGACTGGGAGAGCACTTTAATTAAAATTACTTTGGCGGATATTTGAGGCCTGTGACCATACTTAGCATACAAACTGGAAACTGCATTAGAAACAAGCCCCCAGCTGGGCTTCCTAATTTAGTTGGGATATTATGCTGTTCATGATCCCATTTCTAAGGATATAGCACACATCAACACATAATTATACTGACAATAACACGAACAAGTGTGAATTCCAAGGTCAGATATGATGCAAACTTTGTTTAGATATACTAGAAAACACCTCAAATGAAGCGGGCCTTACTTTGCAATAGTTTCTCTCTCTTTTTTTTTTTTTTTTTTATTACCAACACAGCTTAGAAATGATTAACAACTAAGTAAATATAGGAAATTAAATATGCTGCTTTAATATACTGCAACATCATTGAACTTTTGAGAATATTTACACTGCAATAAGTCCTTTTCTTCAGTAGAAATACATTTCAGGCTTAATAACAATCAAATGTAGGTTAAAATGGCTGTAATTGCTCTACTTTCTCATAACGCTGTCACATAAATATCATTATTTGTTAGTTTAAAGATTTAGGTTAGAAACACAGTTTGTATTTTTCAACTTTTATTATGATCTGACCCGACTTTGATCTTAAAGGTGTCAGACTAAATACTCTACTCAATTAGGAGCTAGACGCCATGTAGAGGAGAGCTAAATGCTGCCATTCCTGTGTTAAAGATTACTTTAATGTTGGTGGTACCTGTTTGAACAGCTAAACCTGGGTTTACCTTGGTTGCTCAGGCTCAGGGGTCACACGGCCAGACTCTGTCTCAGTTTTAACGCTGGCTATACTGGAATTTTCTGCAGACTCCGTGTCACTGCGATTCAACTTTGATTGGACCTTTAATTCTTCCTCCTTTGATTCCAATGATGCCCTTGAAGTGATGGATCCAGAATAACTGCTTGAATTACTGTCAACAAAAATGCGAGTTTGAGAAGTGGTTTAATGAACATTTTTAAAAACAGACAAAACTGATGCTAAGGGTGACAGCACACCTGTTGTCAACCATCTGAAGTTTCTGCTTAGGCAGAGAGGGATGCTTGGGAGGATCTGGGTGTATTTCAGGACTACTTAACAGGACTTCACCTGCTGTCTCTCGTTTCTTCGCTATAAACACAGAACAAAAAACAAACAAGAAAAAAAAAATTAGTGAACTGGAACGTCACTGCTCTGACTGCAGGCAGGCTGATGTTTACATTACTAGCTCAACAGTTCTACTTCCTGTTAACTGTACTCACATGGTTGCTTCTTTCTCAGGGAGACTCTCACTAGGTCATGTCCAGGTGTTGTAGAGAAACGGTTGACCCGTTGATCGTAGAACCAGTCACCCGTCCGTTTCTTGACATCACTAGAATCCCATATAAATATTCATCAGTTAACTAACAGATTTGTTAATGATTATCCAACAAGCTGTGAGCAGTATGTGACCAATATGTGAGAGTGCAGAATATAATGTATATAGGAGATAATCCTGAAAACAAGCAGTTCTGGGTTTTCATTAATGTTTCTGTTAATGCCAGCAAAAACTGTTGCAAGACAACGAGGAGAGGAAGAGATGAGTGGTTAGATACATTTCACACTGCAAAGCTGATCATCAACGGATGTGGTTTGCAAGACCAACAGTGATTTTTCATAGAAATATTTGGTTATTTATCACTACTGTATTGACAAATAAAATAAAAATCTAAAACAAATGGGTTAAACCAGATACTCGAGCTGGATGGCACCAATAATATTGTGAGAAAGTCTGGAGTCATTTTTCACCATGATGTCCTTTAATGCACACATAAAACAAAGCTTTAAGACTGCCTTCTTTCATCTGTTCAATACAGCCAAAAGGACATATAATACCATCTCATTTGTTACTCCAGAGCTGGCCTATTGTAATTCTCTATTATCAGGTTATTCTAAAAGCTCACTGAAAAGCCTTTGGTCCAAAAACACCACAACGAGCACTGACAGGAGCTAGAAGGAGAGATCATATTTCTCCTATATCAGGTCCCATCACATCTTAAAGACCTCTTAGTATCATATTATCCCTATAAACAACTCAGACTGCAGGCTTACTTAAGCTACCAATCCCCTCTCCTTTGGAACCAGATCTCAGTTCATCTTCAGGAAACACCCCCTCTACTTTCAAGATCAGGTTTACAACTTTTTGATAAAGCTCATATTTAGAGCTGGATTGGGTGAACCTGAACCATACTTTTGTAATTCTGTTACAGGTTTAGGCTGCTGGGGGCACTTCATATGATACAATGAGCATTTCACCTCAACTCTGTACAATGCAAAATAAAACCCAGCAAATCATCATTTAGTCTCAAAAGCAATTCATGCGCAGTCACTCTCGTCTGTGTCTGTTGAACTTGGATGAATACCAAAAGCAGCTCTTCCAGTAGCTGGTCAAAAACTCCCCGATGCTGTCCGCTGACTCATCCAAGTTACACAGAAATTTTCATGTATCCCAGAAGTGCCTGACATGTAGGAACACCCGAGAAGACAAACAGTGTCACCTGGAAACCTGAAGGACCAATCCTATAGCATCTTTGTAAGCCACTGCAAAACTGCATCAACGTTGAGCTGTATTCATAACAGAGCTAATAAATGGGCGGAAATGAATTGAAAAGCCACATATTTCTGTAAAACAAGGCAATGCAGACTTTAAAGCTCATTGAGCTATCATACTCACTGTTGACAAGCCAATTCTTAACCAGGAAAAATAAAAGTGTTAATAAAAATCTTTTACCCTTCAAATCACTGACGAGAAAATTACAAGGGAGTTTTAATTGCTTTAACACGTGATAAAAAAAAAATCACCACTATAATTTTCTGGTCAGTATTTGCATTCAAAACTACACAAACTGCTCTAAAAAAATGGTAAGGATTTTGCACAAGGTTTCAAATATTTCTTTTCAACCACAATGGGCACCTTAAATCATTCTGAACCAATCTTATACATCGTCCCACAAATATTCATTTGTGTGCAAAATGTGGAAGAAAATCTACAGCTGAAAATTCCCAAGGCAGTTTGCTTTGAGAAATGGCTGCTTAAGTATTTAGCATGAATGGGAATCTTGCTTGGGCTTTGATGGAAATCTCTCAAATATAAAACATCAACCTAACCCCACACGCCCTGTTTTTTTTGAAGATACAATATTTGTTTAATTTAAAAAAAAATTTCTTACGATTCTTTGGCACACACGTTGCACAGCCAGGATCCATCAGGCAGGACCATCCGGCAATTGCGACATACAATGTGATTGCACATCTTACACTGGCTGGAAAAAACAGTCAGTCGGCTTAAAGGCTCCAGGCATCGGCCACAGCTATGCTGACTGTATTTTCCGCTGGCACGTTTGGCCCCTTTCCTCTTAACATCCTGCAGCTCTGTCTTCAACTTCCTGAGCCAAACACACCACACAAATGCCACACAGTCAGTTTCACTTAAACGGTCACATGGCAAAGTAAAGTTTGCTGAATTTCTTAACAAAAAACAACAACAACAACAACAACAACAAAAAAAACAGCTCAGATGCAGTAACAGAGTATTTAAACATGTGCTTTTTGCAAATGTTACAGTATCAATTGTTGCTTGTCGTCATTATCATAGTGTAGTCCATAAATATTACTCAATTACTGCAAAGCCTGATATAAAGAAGCAAACACTGCGAAACAAGAATCATGAAATTAAGATAAGATGTACGGTGTCTTTGTTACTCAGCTTCTAGTGTAAATTTGTCTTCTTCATTAAAGAACTTGGGCTGAGTGTTATTTAATTTTTTGATGTCTTATTTAAGGTAAGACATCAGTGCTGATACCAAGATTAGACTTAACATATTTTGCTAAAGAGAAGGATTGTAGTTAAACTTCAGTGGGCAGGTGTATTAAATTTGTCTGCATTAAGCAAAACGGACAATTTGGTAAATTGTCAGTTTTGGAAAAACTTCTAATCTGTACATGCCGACCCACCTGCACATGTTTACGACCTACAGTGTACAACAACAGAAATGATTTACAAAAGCAGTACAAATGCCTAAAAGGCTTAAATATCTTAAATTACAGAATAAACTTAAGTAATGAAGATCGAACATTATAAACACTAGAAATTAAACATCATGGCAAAATACTGAATGTGTCTCAGTATAGTCAAACAAAACATTGGCCACAGTTCTCTATAGCCGAGTCCTCACTCTAACAATCCTGCACTGAAATCTTTGCAGAGGTTTCTGGCACGACTTCGCCTGCTTCCAAAGTGCACAGTCAGGTGAGGCTTTAAGTTCTTTTAACAGAAGAACTTAAACTGCAACAACACTTGCAGCAAACAGAACATGCATCCATTTAAAAAAAAATTTTTTTTAAAACCCTACCACACACCTATACTGTTTAAAATCTGTTGTCTATAATATGTTTTTTGATGAGCCAGATGAAGGCCACAACATGAAACATGTCAGTTAAACAATAATAAAGTGATCCATATACTGTATGTGTTGTGTATGTATTGCCGGAGCTTTAGCTTCTTCAGCTTCTAACTTTTTTCTTTGACTGCTAATTTTATGCAGTTGCAGTTTTTAAAATGTCCTGGTGACCACATCCACATCAAAGTGAATGTAGATCATACTTTAAGATAAGTGCAAAGTTTTGTTGTTTTTTTTCTTTTTAATAAAAAAGGAGCTTTAGAAGAAACACTCGGTGCATCATGTGAAGCATGGAGTGTTTCTTCTTCACACCTCTTTTCACTCTTTGTTTGTATATACACCACTTTGCATTTATTAGTCATTAATAATCTCTGGCTCTCTTCCACAGAGTGTTTTATGTTTGTCTTCTTCCCCTTCCTCCCAACTGGTCATGGTAGATGGCTGCCCCTCCCTGTGTTCTGCTGGAGGTTTTGTCCTGTTAAGAGTTTTTTTTCCTTCCCACTGCCACTAAGCGCTTGCTCATAGTAGCTCATCTAAATTTGCGGTCTTCTTTTCTCTTTAAAATATAAAAGTGCCTTGCGGTGACTCTTGCTGTGATTTGGTGCTCTATGAATAAATATGAGTTGAAGTAAAAAGTGAGTGGTCCCAGATGCTTTTCAAGATGCTCGTCAAGTGCCAAGACCTTCAGAACGACTTAACAATATCTAGCACTGCACAGTGCACTGTTGCCTCATGGTAAGACGGTCCCTACTTTTAGGGAGTTTGCATGTTCTCCCTGTGTCTGCACGGGGTTACTCCAGGTACTTCGGCTTCCTTCCAGAGTCCAAAGACATGCACATTGGGTTAACTGACGATTCTAAATCGGCTGATGTTAGGCAAAGTGCTTTACACGTATAGAATGAAGTTCTGTACAAATATATTTTTAGTGTTAAGCACTTTGAGTGCTCAGTAAGTGCAGAAAAGCACTACATTGCAAGTACATTACATACAGTTTTCTTCATAATGATGCAAGACCGGGGACCTTTGGGTAAGGTTTCTAAACAATATTAAATAGATGAAAACAGAGGCTCATTCAGAAAGCGACTAAAGCAATATCTGTGGAATTTAATCCAGTTGCAACTGATACATTACCATTTTTGATTGCTATTGTTATTTTATTGTTTTATTTTTGTCTTTACATTTTATTTTTGCAGTGTTAATGTTTTCAGTAGATGTGCATTTTGTTACAACTAACTAGAATACTAATAAAAACAAAACAATCAGCAACAGTCAATGAATCCAGATGCATCTAGTACTGTAAGAGATGGCAATAAATATCTAGAGCCAACACATTAACAACAGTGACACTGACAGTGTTTTTGTTTTGTTTTCTTAAAATAAAATCAGATTAAAATATCTAATTTTGTTCCAATTTGGCTTCGATTTCTATCTGTGAAAAACACAAAGCCATACTCCTATCCTACCCAAACTCTGCATAGTTTTCAGCATGTTCACCCCTTTACAAGGCTGGACATGATGAGAACAGTGATGATGGAGCAAGTGTTTGGATGGCTGGGAGCCCCCTGATTGCTTTAACTGGATTAAGCTACTATCATCCAGCTATTAGTTGAACCCTGACAAATATCAAGTCCCTACAAGTATTAAATGCCAACTGAGCAAATTTCTCACCGCACACGCTGGTCTTCAGCCTGCCTCAGCTTCTCATCTCGTCGCAGCACCTCCAGAATCAGCTCCCGCTCGGATTCAGACAGGAAGCCCAGGTTTATCATGTCAGCAGCCTCCGGCATGGTGCCTGTATCCAAGAACCCTTAGTGCAGGTGAACTGGCTCAGTCGAGTTGCTTTCACATCGAGATATCACTGAGGACAAAGCAAGAACATCAGGAGTTGAGCCTTTATGCAAAAAGTGTTTTTTAATTAAACCATCCAACCAACGCCTGACTTTACTACAGGACAACCTGCTTTCCTATGATCTCCTGTAATGCAAGCTCACCAGAGCCCTTCAGTGAAAACAGGAACTTAGTGACTCGATTCCCTGTGACGACAATACAGCCAGACAGAAACAGTTGTGTTTATGTGGTTTTAATCAAATAACTGGGAGACGACTGAGTGACCTTTCCTTCTTCCTGTTGGCTTCCACAGGGAAGTTGCTCCTGCCAGTATGCCATCCTGCATAACTCAGCTGGAGATTCCTCATTGGATTATTTAAATCTCATGCCAACATCAACAGCAAAGCAAAGCTTGCCTGGTGGGAATACTGATAAAGCCACCAGGAATGCTTTCTATTTCAAGAGACGACTCTGGAAGTTTCTTGCTGAAATGACAAATGACCTAAAGAAGAACCAGGATGTGAGAGGATTTTAAAATCCCACAGAATGCCTATGCCCCGGTGAAACCAAAAGACAACATGAACTTGGCTACGGTGCATGGTTCCCACCCTCTAAGGATACAGAGAGAAAGGTGGAGTTCAGGAGCTGAAACATTAATTTAAACCCAGCATCAGCCTTGTCATCTGTCATGTCCCCATCTGAAACTTTATGCTCCATTCAAACTCCCTGCAGGGTGATTTAAGCAGGAGCAAAACGTACCTTTGAGTGAGGCCAGCTGTGAGAAAGCTCCCGTTTCTAAGCACGCATGAAAAGCGTGATAACTTTTTCCTCATTGTTTGAATGCCTGGAGCCTGTTATTATGATAGGAGGGGTTGAAGAATACCTGCAGGGCAACTTAGTGAGATAATAAGCGTCAAGGAAATGGTCAATACTCTAAGTTAGTTAGGCAGGCTATTCTTTACCAATAGTAAACATAAAGGAGGTAAAAGAATGAAATACAATAAACAACGCTGACAGATTTAAATACAGACTGGAAGAGTCTGTAACTGCTCCTTATCTGAAAGTCCAATTAACGTTACATCAAAAAACCGCCTGAGACTTCCCTTTTTTCGTGCTGTACAGACCAGTCTGGAAACTCGCTACACACTGTTGCGAGTCTTACTAAATAAAAAGAAAAAAAGCCTCTGACTCATTAAAGGAAATTAAACACACCTGTTGGTAGAAGTCGACGGAGACCAGCCGCTATACGACTGGCAAGTCACACCCGAGAGAAAATACAAGCAAAAGCAGCACGCAAACTCACCGCGCGCTCATAATCACACCACCGTGTAGGCACACACAGCTGTACTCACTCTGCTTCGTGGCTAAGACCACAACCCTGCCCGGGTCTCCTTAACTGCTGACTTTCTGGCGGAAGATAAGTAAAGTTTGCCGGAGACACTCGGGAGCGCCTCTCTCTCTCTCTCTCCACATTTTCCATGACAGGTGCTTTTCCTTTGCTCTATTTACCGGAGGAGGGCTGGGTGTGGAAAATCTCGCCCATATCTTGGTTTCCTTTCTTCCCCCCAAGCTGTTTTTTTAATCCTTGGAAACTTGGAACAGAGAAAGTGCATGCATATGCGCTTTTCTTCTTGCATTTGGCATAAAAACGTGCACGTAAATGTGCGAAATTCAATATGCAAACGAGAGAGAGAAGCACAGCAGATAGTTATACATAGTTGTAATACCGGGCTATTATTTGTTGTTAGGGCACAGCCACCAGAGAGCAGAGCATAAAGCAAATGATCTCTTTTTTTAAAGAGTTAAATAAAAAAGACAGCTTTTAAGCCTGAAAAACTTGTCGTTTGAATTAAAAAAAATACTTTCAAAGTCCTTTTTCTGGAAGAAAAACTCCTCCCCTCCCTGTTGTTTCATGTCTTATTTTACTGTAAAAGCCGAAAAAATGACTTCGTAAACACTTTTTTGATTGTAAGAAAAGAAGTCTCTTGAATTTATTACCACATATCCCTGCATAAACTTTTATTTAGGTTAATACGTTTTTCAGTACATGTAATGTTCTGTTTGTTTTCATGTCTGTTTGATAACTGGGCGGTGGCAGTGACCTCAATCTAAGGCAAACCCAATAAATCTATAGGTTTAAAACAAGCTATGGTACCCTGCTATTCTAACTAGACCATGACTTTGATACTAGTCAGGTGCTCCAAGATTATTAACACATACAAATATATAAATAAAGAGAAATAAGATGAAACAGATAAAGGAGGATAAATAACACATTGGAGCACCACAAACTGCCAGATTAGCTTAGTTGCTCCAAGGCATTGATTTCTCCTGGAAGGATGGACCCCATCCATCCATCCAGAAAATATTCCCTTATTAAGGTTCAAATCTCTTGTATCTACTTAACTGGATTCAGACCACATGCCTGTAAAAAGCCAAATCATATGATTCACATAACTTCTGCATGTATGAAAACTGCATTCTGCACACATTTATTCAGGCTTTTCCTTTAATCTGTCACTCATATACGGCTCGGTAGTAAAACATTACCCCCCCTCAAAAAATCCCCCAAACAAACAAAAAAACAAGCAGGACTGTGGATCTTCAATCATGCCAGATATATGACTAATGCAGAATAACAGTGATAATAGAATAGTGTATTTTCTTTCCAATGCAACCACCCTCGACGGTACTAGTAATCAAATACTTCTGAGAAATAGTACAACACAACAATGAGCTGCTCTTGAGCAAGGCACAGCCAGACTTTCTAGTGACTCGCTGGTAACACTGTGACTTTGGTGCACTCGTGAAAGGGATTGGGGATTGCAACTAATTCCCATGAACGAGGAATTTCCAGCGCTGGTCATAAGTCCCCTGCACAAAAGTGAGGCAGGCAACCTGAGGCCTGTACTACAGCAAGTTCATCTCTCCATACATTAGACACAAGATGAGGCAGTCCTACGAAGTTGGTTATATACTCAACATGTCAACCCAGTGTTTCCCATAATCCAGCTACGAGCATGTTCACATGAAAGAAAAACATGTTCACAAACATGAATAGGTTTACTGGCAGAAGAGTGCATATTTTAGCAAGAGCAAGGTATAATATTATAAACATATGAAGAAGTTAAACGCTTCTAGTAATACAGGCTTGAAGCAATACAGCCACTGCAGGTAAAGCAGCTGTATTAGGAAAGTGCTGTATTAAAAGATGTGTAAGTTAACAGATTAATGAATATTAAAGCTCCAGGACATTTAAGAGTCTCACATGACTACAATTGCATATTCTGTTACATTAACAAGCTACTGTTTGATGTGTGCAAGATGATTTTAACCTTATTCTTTCTTCATAAACAATCTTTGTGTAAGTAAATAAAAAAATAAACCAAAAAATGTCAATTTAAAGTCTTGAGTGTTTAAAAAGAAGGCAGATAGACTTCTTAGGGCCAAGACCTTTTCATCACTACACAAATGCATGGCACAACATAGGAGAGCCACCTCATCAGAACTCAGCACATCTGCACCTAAAGGAGAATGGACATTCTTTTAAAGATTCCAGTGTTAAAGGAGGCATCTACATCCACCGTCAACAACCTAGAACCAACTAAAATGCAGTCTTGAGATCCATTCCCAGATGTTTCAACCCCCACTCACAAATTGTCTGAGGTGACCTCAGTAGCTCACATGACAGTTAAGTGGGGCAGCGTCTTTCACACTTTGGCCCCAGTGAGTCACGCCTTTTTTCACATGATTAATAGTGGGTCAAGGATTCTCAGGACCTCCTCCTGGACATTCTGGGATTCTATGCCAGTTGTTTTAGAACTAAAGAGGTTTCCTGGATGAGAGGCAAAAGGTATTCACCAACCTAAAGACGTCCAGTTGTTTTCTTTCTAAGAACTCAAGACTACCATGTCCTGGATGACTGAGAACTTACACAAACATATTCAATTCAAACCTGTAACTTATGTGAGGTTATCAAGTACAAGGCTTTGGTGCTCTGTTCTAGGATCATATTACAATAATAAGACTTAGAAAAAAATGTTTTAGAACTGCTTTCAGCTAACAGAAACTAAAACGCATGACTACAGTTTCTCCTGAGCATCTACATTTCTTAATCGTGCTCACTGAGGAAAGACAAAAACTAGACCTTCCTTCTACCTGCGCACGTCCATGAGTCCATGGGCTTTTCCACGAGGTCAGGTCAGCAGCATAAGTTACCCTGGCAACACACCCAGAGTAAGAACTGAACCACCTTTGCAAGACTGGAAACCCAGGGTTAACCCTGAAGTTACGTTGCTAAGCCACTAATCCTGCTTTGTAGTGCAGGCCTCTGGATAAATAATGGTTGCGGTTGGTTTGTCACAGCCTGACAAATGATTAAACCAGCTTGTGTAGGGTTTCGTTAGAAACTTCTGTTTGTTGAACGCCACAGTGTCTGTTTAGTATTTGTGATGATTACTTTCTCAGGAAGGCCTGCACTCCAAGTCCAGCACGACATGGTGAACATGAGGTGCATATGACTTAACGTGCTCTATGTGCTGGATGTTTGTTGTCCACTGTGCACCAGTGAGGTCCTTTAAAATAGAAGTGATGTGCTTTGCTGTGTCATCAGCCCAGGCCTGCCACACCTCTCTGTCTGCATTTTTCCCAGAAGCCTTCTGGGGGGCATCACCGGCTGTACTTTGCTGTAACAGTGAGGTAACGTTCTGGTGTATGTGTAAAACGCCTCCTGTTGCTCTCCTGAGCAGTCGACAGGCGACAGACCAGCCTTGCTCAGAGCTCGGTATGAGACCCAGGTTCACTCGGTCAGCGATGCCACACAGCTGGAGCTGGAAAAACAAGTTAGACAAAAAGAGGTGATTACAAAAACTTGTATAGCATATCTTTTTTTCTTAAAGCGGAATAAAAGGCAGTTACATTTTTATGATGATGGTAAAAACTCAAAGAAACAGAAACTTGCTGGTCACACTTGCTGATGATCATTTAATCAAGAGGATTTAATTAGCAGTGCCTGGCTGATACTTGTCTTCTTAATTAAGGGTAAGCAAGGGTGTACTTGCAGCACAGAGTCCTGAGAAATCTTTGTCATAGTTAAAAAAGACAGTTTTTATTAGAGGTGGACTTTCCTCTGATGAAGTAATCATTTCCTAAGGGACCAATCTAAAGCTGTAGTATATAAACACGACATGCAGCATAAGACATAATGATTCGATGAACTTTACTTGGCGATTATCTCCTTGGTGAATCGTGCAGCGGTCAGACACTCCGTTTGTCTCGAGGTTTTTCTGTAGAGCTTCGACAGCGTTGGGGTTCCACTCACAAGCGTGAACGTGACTGGCCTTGGCATGCACCAGATATGGGAGAGTGAAGTATCCAATACCTGAAGTAAGGCACAAATGTGAAAATGAAACAACAATATATACATCATAATTTGGTTGTTTTTAGGTAGCACACAGCTGTAAGCGCAATAGTACATGAGCAGTGAACTCAGCTTCACCTCCATTTGATTCAAAATTCAAGGAAACGACGTCAGTCTGTAATTTTACTTCATATCTACTAAAATGGGTCCTTTTAACCTTCAAAAAGTGATGTTTACCACAGAGTCAGTTTATTGCAATCATATAATTTATTTTCCAGTTTTATTACCTGCATATAAATCCACTACAGTCTCTCCTCTGCAGTCAAATCCAGCCACCCGGAGCTTCTCTGTTATGTTTCCAGCCGAGAACATGCACTTAGTAACATCAAACTCATAACTGAAACAAACGTGAAGCAGACATTTTCACACACATTTTAGTTTAATAAGCATGTCCCCAAGTGCTGAAGACTATGACTGATTATTACCTAATGCCATTGTCTACATGTTTGACCCAACTGTGCTCTCCTAGAAGCATCGTCACCTCAGGAGATCTAAATCCATCTCTTGAAATTCTCCTCATCTTTGCCAGGCGCTTTGCTCCCAGTCCTCTGGCCACTGCACTCCAAAGCTGTTGATCTAAATAAGTTAAAAAGTAGCCAGTGAGCCTCCTCATGAATTACTCTGTACAATTTAGTGGTAAAGCAAAACGTGGTCCAGTTTGAGATCAGTACCCATGTTTTCCCATAACGGCAGAAGAAAACAAGTGTCTCCCAGCAGGACTAGGTCTCCATGTCGCTGGAAACTGCGAGGGAGGTCTCTCTTCAGCTCTTCTGTCCATCTTTCTCCATGAGACTCCAAAAGCTCCTGGAGGATTTTCTGCAGTTTACTACCACTCGCCCTTCCTTTCTCTTTCTTTAACAGCAGAGCAGACTGTGATGAAAGCAGGACAGACAAGAAAATCAGTTATTACATTTTAAGGTGAGTATCAGTAAAGCTTGCTGTTAATAATAATTCGCTCAGTTTTACTTACCTTACTCCAAACTACTTCACAAGCATCATCTGAAGCCACAGTGGTCCTGAAAGACTGAAGATCGAGCTGGGACAAACAGGATGCTAAAATGGGCAGGAGGACTGTCCCATCTGAGTCTTTCACTAAACTCAAACTTAGGTCCAGAGCCCCTTTGGACTGTAGTGACCTCCTGTGAAATAAGGATGTTAAAAGATGTTAAACATAATGTCAAAGTTATTTCAAGCAGGCTGTTTGTTCAAATCAATCAGCTCCTGTTGATCCAATGCTAATTGCTAGCTGACGTTGATAGCAATGACCAAATGGTGGATTACCTGAGCATCTGAGCCTGACCCTGAGGCACACGAAGGCATGGCACACCGTCCATCTGTGAGCAAAAAAATCAGCTCTATTTACGCTTAGTTTACGATGCTAACAAAGACCAGATGCACGTAAACAACCGGGTAGCAGCTTCACTACTACACACAACCCGTGTTTCCAGTCGGATTGTTGTACCGGACGGACAACTCCGAAAACAAGCGGTTTATAAACCAAACATATATTAACAAAAACGGCACCTGGCGAACCCATTTTTAATGTGTTTGTCTCTATTTATTTCACTGTTAGAAAAATACAGCTCTTGCTCAGTTAAAGGAGGCCACAAACCATTAAGTGATAGTCAGTTTTGGAGAAGTTGCTCACTGAGCCCGATAGATGGAGACAAAAGGAAGAGAAATCAGTGGGTGAGTTATGGCAGGTAAAGCAACTTTAAAGTAAAGTAGACTAAAAATCCTCCCGAATCGATCTAAAACTAATATCTATAATCAGATATAAAACTTTTAACTGTTTGGGTTTATTCTTAGTGTGCCTTTATTCATATTGTATTTGTGTAATTTAGTCAAGTTATTATGTAGCCGTTTACTAATGCAACAGAAGCATCAGTAGACACGTGTACTCATCGGCCACTTTTTTAGGTACACTTTACTAGTACCTGCAGACCTGCGTTAAAGCTTCATGGCATAGATTCACCAAGGTGCAGGAAATATTTCTCAGATATTTTTGTTCATGTTGACATGATAGCGTCACACAGTTGCTGTTCGTTTGTTGGCTGCACATTCATGATAGGCTGTGGCATTTAAATGACGCTCACTTGGTACTAAGAGGGGTCCAAAGTGTGCCAATAAAATGTCCCCCCACACCACCAGTACCAAACGGAATGATTGATACAAGGCAGGATGAATCCATGCTTTCATGCTGCTCGAGCCAAATTCTCACCCTGGCATTTGAATGTTGCAGCAGAAATGGAGATTTACGAGACCAGGCAACGTTTTACCATTGCTCTGTTGTCCAGTTTTAGTAAGTCCCTGCAAAATGTCACCTGACTTTCCTATTCTTAGCTGACCGGAGTGTTACCCAGTTTGGTCTTCTGCCGCTGTAACCATCTGCTTCACTGTTCAACGTGTTGTGCTTGGAGATGCTCTTGTGCAAAGCTTGGTTGTAACAAGTGGTTATTTGAATGGTTATTTGAGTTAATATTGCCTTTCTATTAGCTTGAAGCAGTCTGGCCATTTTCCTCTGACCTCTGGCATAAACCAGTGAACTGCCACTGATAGGATATTTTCTCTTTTTCAGACCATTGTCTGTAAACCCTAGAGATGGCTCTGCAGCAAAATTCCATTAGATAAGCAGTTTTTGAAATACTCAAATCACCCATCTGGCCCCAACAACCATGCCACCTTTAAAGTCACTTAAAACACCTTTCTTCCTCATTCTCATGCTTGGTTTGAACTTCAGCAGGTCTTCAGGACCATGTCTACACGCCTAAATGCAGTTAAGTTTTTGCTCTGTGATTGGCTGATATTTATGTTAACAAGCAGTTGAACAGGTGTACCTAACAATGTGACTCATGAGTGCTTATAACAATAGAGTATTTGTATTATGAGTGTAATTTGATTTTCAAAAACAGGCACAACAAATAAACAAATTTACAACAAAGTTAACTGCAAATTTAGGAAAATGATAGTATGCACCTGTGAGATGTCTAATAGCCAGGAATGCCAAATTTCCTCTATTAGTTAAAGAACCATAATATATGTATTCTGCAGTCCCCAAAACAACTGCAATTTGATCCGAGTTGTATTAATAGCCTTTTGTGTTTGCTAGTGCCCAAAAAATGGAGGCACTATTGGCATGCCTATCTCAGACAATTTTCTTTTTCTTCTGAGATTACGTTATCTGTCTGTGTTAGTGTGTATGACATTAGATCAGTCATGCCACCACTGAGCGTTCTGCTCTCAAAAAAGATCAGCCCTGTTTGACATATCTAATGAAAAGTGTCATCTGAATTTAAATTCAGACTTTAAGCTGTCTAGAGCTGGGGGTGCATTTGAACTTCAGAGGGCGGGTGGGTCAATGCTACATCTGACAGGTCATCCATCATCTCTGTGTCTGATGAGGTGTTGGAGATGTTATCATAGCAGTATGAGTGAACTGAGCCAATATTGTAGCATTGTAATATTGGTTTTAATTACTTTACCTTAAGAGATTTAGCATGAGCCATATATATATATACAGACGTATATAACAAATTAAAGGAAATCAACAGCTTGCCAGCTTGAATGCATCCTGGTATTAAATTCACAACTGTCCTGGACTACTGGAGAAATGGACCATTTTTGATCAGCCATTATTAGAAAAGATTGGTGGACATTGTCTCACATGTTGGCTCAGAGTTCTCCCGTTGTTGAGATTTGGTGACTGCAAAGTTTGTAGCATATGATTCACATCATTTCAGTAATAATCAAGCTATTCATTTGCATTGACCCTTCACTCTAAGGGTCACGTAGAGTGCCAGGAAAATGCCTTACACAATGTAACACAACCACCAAATCCCCTTGATGTAGGGACACAGGTTAATTTGTTCCCCGCCAGACATAAAACCAAACTGACTTACGTATCCCTCAAAATCGTTATGAACTGTATAACCTTCAAATAAAACATTAACAAAGCTCAATGGTGATTAAATAATTGCCCCAATTAAGAAATGTTTATTAAGTGTGCTTTCCTCACAGCATAAGACTTTTATGCTTCTTCTGCTTAAATTTTAGTCCAAATTGTTAATGTAACCATAAGAGAATAATCAAGATCCAATAAGAAGCGAGACGTACATGCGATTTATGTATAGGAGTTGTTTACCAAATATTGCTTTTGAACTATCATTCATGATTAGTTGTCTAAGGAGCTTGGAAAGAAAAGCATCTGGACTTCTTTAAGTTTCCTTAAAGATGTTTCACCTCTCATCTGAGAAGCTTCTTCAGTTCATGATTAGTTATAATAACAATGCAAACACCTTTAATTCTTATGAAGAAATACACACCTAATGAAAATGCTGTCCTCCTCCTGACTGACTATGAGCACACTGGACAACATCTCAGTCTCATGAGTCTGGAAAGGGTTACAAAGCCTCTTTTAAGGCTTCGAACTCCAGGAAACAACAGTGAGAGCCTTAATCCACAAATGGATAAAACTTGTAACTGTTAGTGATTTAATAATCAGAAAGAGACTGAGCAAAAAGTGCATCCATGGGAGAGCTCCAAGGAGAAAACCTCTACTGACCAAAAAGAACATACAGGCTCGCCTCACATATGCCAAAAACATCTCGATGATCCCCAAGACATTTGGGGAAATAAACTGTGGACTATTGAGACAAAAGTTTAACTTTCTTGAAGGTTTACATCCTGTTACATCTGACATAAAAGTAGCACAACATTTCATAAAAAAACATCATAACAAAAGTCAGACATGGTGGAAGTAGTGTCAGACCATTGTCTGGGGCTGCTTTTCTGCTTCAGGACCTGTTCAACTTGTTTTACTTGATGGAACCATAAATTCTGCTCTCTACCAGAAAATACTGAAGGAGAATGTCAAGTCATCAGTTTGTGCCCTGAAGCTTAAGCGTACTTGGGTTATGCATCAGAAGAATGATCTGAAACACAGCTAGTCCACCTCAGAATGACTAAAATAAATAAACAAATAAGTAAAAATGAAGGTTTTGAAGTGGCCTAGTCAAGATCCGACCTTTAATCAGATGCGTTGGCGTGACCTGAAACAGTTCATGTTGGAGAACCCTCCAATGTGGCTGAATTAAAACAGTTCTGCAAAGAAGAGCAGGCTACAGCGATGTGAAAGACTCATTGCCATTGGTTTATATATATATTTGCCTTAGTAAATTAAATCATCATTTAAAACTGCATTTCGTATTTATTCTAAGCTTTACAATTAGTTTGATCTGAAATATGTAAGTGTGAAAGATATGCAAAAACTAAGAAATGAGGAAGGGGACAAAGAGTTTTTCACACCATTATACACATAAGGTGTTAGAAATTCAAGGGTATTAATAATATAGCTGACATATACAGTGAAACAATTCATGTAGTCAAATCTCCAAAATGTATTGGTTTGTTTTAGCCTGTCGAACTGTCATGTATGATGCAGAATAAATAATATTAAAAAAAAGACCTCTGCAGTGTTTATCTCTGCTCTCGTGGGGGATTAATTCCTCTGGTTTCCATTACCAATTAACTCCATTAAAACACTTCACGGTCTGCTCCCTTGGGCAATACGATAGGCGAGCAATTTAGCATATTAATGTGATCGAGACAGGACTTGTTTCTGTGTCCTTTGTTCCCTTTTTCTTTCACCTGTCCTGCCCCTTTAAGATTAGACATTTCAATCTAGGCGTGTTTCCTGCTACCATTGACTAAAACCGAGAGAGCTGGCAGGCTGTACTGAGGGAAAGACATATCCAACAGCTTTACATATTCCTGTCCACACTGACGATTCTTTCTTATTTTTTTTCTTCTTTTCTTTAAATGAAGGCTGTTTAACCAGCAGTGAGGTCACAGTCTAACAGCCTATTTGTGAAGACGCAGCAGCTGCTCGCCCGTAAAACCATATATGATTTATCGAGATGATATGAATGTCAGTCGGTCAAGGTCCGCTCTTCCGATTCAAAAGCTGGATTTTCAGGTTTCTGGTGGGAATCATCTGCCACACGCATTTGGATGAATTTCTCCTGTTTTCCAGAGGTGCCCGGACCGTGAAGGGATTGAGGTTGTTTGAGCAGAGAGGGAGGCTCACTGTGGGAATGACATGCTGCAGTAAAGACGGGAAATAATATGGATTAGAAAACACCGATGATGTGACTGCGACACTTTGAATGGTCAGAAAAATGCTTCCTAGCCGCTACTTAGCGCACAAGTCTTTAATATCACTCATTAACTGGACTGCTTTTGACTAAATAGTATTTTGGGAAGGGGCTACATGTGCGCAGATCCCATCCCGAGCCATCGGCGTATTGTCTGAAACGCTTTGCAGTATAAATACTTGTATCAACCCAAAGAAGCGCACACTGCTGATCTGAGAAGAGGAAACCATGTCGGCGGTGATGATAACACGAAAGGTGCGAAAATGGGAGAAGCTCCCGGGGAAAAACACTTTCTGCTGCGACGGACGGGTGATGATGGCCCGGCAGAAGGGCGTCTTCTACCTGACCCTCTTCCTCATCACCGGGACCTGCGCCCTCTTCTTCGCTTTCGAGTAAGTCATAACCCGTGGCAAAGTTATCAGCTGCTCCAAAAAGTGTTTGGAACTCCCTTTAGTCCTCTTATGCCTTTTCCAGTTCCCAAAATATCGAGTCTTATAGCTTTATCCAGCATTTGCCAAGTTTAGAGGTGCATAAAATGAGTATAAACTCATATAAACTCATATAATATGTATTTTAGCTTCTCAAATGTTCCCTCAATCAAAAAACATCCATCACTTCTTATTTATGTTTAATGATCCGGTGTCCGCCCTGAGAATATAGGTTATTTGATCATGAAATGCATTAACAATTAACAATTTATTTAAATTGATTGATCTGGAAAGCAGTATCCACCTTCTCAGAACCCCAGGCATATGCTTGACTAGCTGAATATCCTAATGCATCACAAAGAATAACATAAAGTCCTCACCTTTGATTTGGTTAAATCAGCAAATCAAGCTTTTACTCTTATCATGTGTGTAGCTGAGCTTTCTGATTTTTAAAGGAGTAGTGGATTTTTGTTACCTTTTTAAACCTACTTAATAGTAATGTGATCCTGGGATCAGTGGTTTGCAGTAACTGTAACCTCCTTTTATGGTCTTCATTTGTAGCAGGCAACAATTTCACTTTGATAACCTTGTATTCATGTCTTGTTGATCTAAATTCTCTTCCTGACAGGGAAGATGGTTATGACTGACCACATACTGAGTTGTTCAATATTTAATGACACAAGTCGCTGGTTTAAGACAGAAAATCTGCCCTTTTTTTTTGTTTTTTTTTTTTGGTCTAATTATTTTTTTCTAATTAAT
>VUQG01023264.1:58617-79337 GCA_015106755.1 Etia nguti
TCCCAATACACTACTTGCACAACCCGTTGGACTCATTACCCCGGCAAGCACTGTCGACCTGCTCAGATGCAGCTCGTGAACCCAGATCTCATCAGTTCATGCAGTACAGAGGAGTGCCTTTAAAATGAAGAACATGGACGTGGCTCATAAAGCAGTGCTGCTTAGACTTTCTGTCCACGTCCTTGTTATTTCCTCTTTTCTTTCTTGGTAGTTTTTAAATGACACACAGAACACAATGATTTGGCACAAAATCCTGCTGTGTAACACAGTAACCTCTGTTGACTGTGGGTGTGTATGCGGCTACCAGGCCAAATGGATTTGGAGCATAGCGGAGAAGAGAAGTAGCTGCTCTTGCATAGTGCCAGGCCCTTCCCGTCTCTGTCTGCCTGCACGTTAATGGCCTCTTGCTTTCCTCTGAGTCTGCACAGAAGGAGCTGTTGTCCGGCTCAGAGCACAGAGGGAAAAGGATGATACTGCTCACGCTGAGCATCCAGAGCTGGGAGGAGGCATTATGATAACTGATAGCTAGAGGGTCGTTAACTTGCTATGTTCATATTACAGCACAATATAATTATCTTGCTGGGTGGGACAGCTACTGAAGTTGGGCCCAAGCAACACGGGGGTAATTGCTAAATTCAGTTACATGGCAACTTGATACATTTGAAGCTATGACAGGGTGAAAGCCATCAGCAGAAAGGTTCTGAGGTATAATGCATTCACAAAATGCCAATTTAACTAGTAGTAGAAACATTAAAACACCAAGTCCAAGCTCTTTGCTATTGTAGAATTATTTGTCAGCTAGTGCGAGAGCTGTAAGTAACAGCTGTTTTCATAATTAATGCCTCTGCAGTTGATTATGTTCATTTTCTGCATTTTCTAGAGTCTGTGACTGCTTGTTCGGAGTACTTATTTTATCTTAAAACCCAACTTAAACCCTGCCCATAAATAAATAACAACTATTGCATAATCATGAAACTTAGCACAAACATTCAGGCTCTCCAAAAGAAACTGATTGTAACCCACCACCCCCCAAATCTTGACTCTTTATAAACAGATATTTGCATATGAATATCTAGAATCAGTTGGCAAAGACAAGATTTTTGGTGATGGAGGTTTCCTGGTGTGGCAGGTATTGAGGAGTCATGTGTAAGACATGCAGGGAGACCGCGTGGAGAGAAAAGAAAAGTGCATTCAATTGCAATTTCAAGGTCACAAGATATCTTTTGAAGATGACTCAACTATCTTCTAGCTTCTTTAAGATAATCTGCATTCATAGTTGGACTGAAATTTGTCCTAAATTTCATCTACACCAAATGGCATGAACCGTTGAGCGTTCCCTCAGAAAACACCTGTTAAGTTTCCCCACTGGATGATGATGTTCTAGTCACCACTGTGACAAAATTACTTTGATTAATGACTAAATCATTGCAAAACTGATCACATTTGTAACAGCTGCTGCTCTCTTTTGAAATGTCATCATTTTAAGCTGCTAAACTAAGGCACGCTAGTGGATAAATATCTGTTAGGCTTGTCATTGTGAGTATAAATCAGTATGCTGATTTTAGGATTATCTGGCTCATTTTGTGCTAAAAATGAAAAAGAAAAAGGTATAAAACAGAAGCCAATAAATGATCAGTTTATCTGTAAAACTAATATTTGTTGCATTTCACGGCTCTAAAACACTAAAAACAAACCAGTGATCAAAAATGTAATTTCTATAAAGGCTTGCAACACATTAAAGACTGTATTGCAGTCGATTGTGTGACGCTGCATCAGTATAATCAGCTAAGCTGTCTGTCAGGGCAACGTCTTGCTGTTTCTTTATCTTGGAGAATTCCTTCCTCACATGTGAGCTTAAGGTTGGGCAGTGTGCTGCACCGTGACGTTGATGGCAGAACAAGGGAGGGCAGTGTCATGGCGTGAGCTGGCTAATATCCAAGACCAGGGGAGCAGACATCTCACTTTAATCATCAGCCACCGGCACCATATGCAGGGAGACCCCTCAGTGTTTTAATTTGTGCTAAATTGCGGAAACAAGTGGCTGAGTACACAAATGGAAAGATGCATTAGGAACAAGTAAACAATTTAGTCACTGAAGAGATGGGCCCAGCCTTTTTAGTTCTCTTTTCCCTTGCTGGGCAGAATTTTAAGTCTTTACATCCTTACTTTATTGGATTTGTGCTGATCCTTTTTGCATATGTATTAAACTGGGTATTGCATTCAGTGTGTGTACAGAGGGCTTTAGCATGTATATATCCGCAGAAGGCTTTCTTGCAGATAGATGTTTGCTGGTTCGGTTTCCATTTGCTGCTCTTTGTCAATGTGTGTGCATATGTGCATGCGGATTGCCACCTATGGATTTTGGAGGAAGGAACAAGAAACTGGGACATAAGGACAGTGTGTCATCTGTCTGTCCACTGCAGGACGCTTAGCCACTAGGCCAGAAAACCATATGTGCATGAGGATCTTCTTTTCTGGGTGTGTATTGGTGCTGTATGTGTGTGGTAATGGGAGCAATGCAGGAGAGATAGGTGTACAGGGATGAGCCTGCAGAGCCAGTGGCTGCAGTCAGAAGAGCTCTTGTAATCAACCCCCCGAGCCTCTCTCAGCATCTAACTCCACCCTGTCTCCCTGTTAACCAATCGGAAAGCGGCATCCGGCCAAGGCCAAATGAGCAATAACATGATTTATACCCTACTCAGAGTACGCGCTCCATTTACAGTAACCATGATCTAAAGGCTTTGTTCTCTGGAAGCTTCTCTGTCAGAAGGAGAGAGCCGCTCCTCTGTGGAGGGTGGATTTTATAAATATATAGCCCACAGCCTGTGAGCCTGCTTCATGCAAGGAAGGAAAGTCCACATTATATTTGCATAAATTTTGGGGTGGGGTTGAAATAGATGCACTGCTATCAAAAAATGTTACAGAGATACTGCTAAATAAACACATTTCTCATTAGTCTCAAGTTCACTCGCTAAATATTATATGACGCAACATCTGTGATCCTAACTTTAATCCCACTAAACGGTCCGTGACCCAGGCGCTAATGTTTCATCTCTCTCGTTTGGTATTTAAATGTTGCATAACAAGGACGACTGATTTAACCCCAGAATCAGAGTATAGTGAGTGTAGTCTGGAGCTTCAGTTTCAGGGGATACAAGCTCTCATGACATCAGAGCAAGGACATGTATCATTTTTGTCTACCTGAAGCAAGAAATTCAGTCACGGCTTGATACTGCATACTAATGTATGAGACACTGATATCTGCATAGTTTGGATGACTCTTGAAATATTCTTAGATAAAAAGTAAATGTTAAGTGAGCTTTTGGATTTCCTCAGGCTTTCGGGTTTTTTTTTTATGTTTTTGCTCAGACTTGGTTGAAATCATCATGAATAAGAGTTAAAATGAACATGAGCAGTTTTATTGTTGTGGGAAAAGCACAAGGATCCACGAAAGCTTTTCTGATATCTACTCGTTTCCTGCTTGTATCTTAAAAAGGAGAGAGGGCAAGCAGAGTTTGAGAGCTTTTGTTTTTTTTTTTTCTCAGCAGTGCCCTAGAAACAGCCAGGCACAGTCTACAGATGTTTGTATGACAGAAGGCTGTTACTGAGGCCCACTGTCGAGCTGCCTGCACAGCAAGTACATAATTCATTTGGAGTATGATTCAAGCGGGACTGCAACAGCTTACAGCTGTTAAGTATTAATAACCGAAGGGTTTGAAATGTTCGACAAAGGTAAAATGTCATGAGTCACTATGTGTGGAATCGTAATCCCGGGTTCAGGGGCGCTGTGGCTGAGACGCTGAAGTGATTCTAATTTGGTGATATCACTACTTTAGGAGCTTTTCATCTCTGAGCTTGTGTCATTCTGAGTTAAGAAGGAAATAAATGTCTGCAGAAGACTCACCCTAAAGCATCTAATGCCCACCCACACCAGGCACAGATATGCTAGTAGGAGCAGCAGTAGGTAGTTTATCTCTCTCCTGTGTAATGAGATTTAATTGTTTTATTTTAATACCTTTATTGTCTTTTATGACCATCAGGTTTTTCCCTAAACGAGTTCCCTTTTATACAACCACCAAGTTTGTTCGGTTTAACTTCGGTAAAACACGGGGTCTATTGCCCACTCTGTGATATTTGTTTAACATTTAAGTAGGGGACTAGGTCAGGGGTAAACTCAAGTGTGATAATATTTTTGTGCCATGGTTAATGAGATTACAGTGAAAATGTCCTTTGACTGTGATGTAAGCCTCCTCTGGGTCAATCAGTAACCAATATGACCAGCTGCAACTTGTGCAAAGAAATAAAAACTGTAGAAACAAGAGGTTTTAGCAGCTCATACCTTCATATAATTGGCAGTGGCACAATTTTAAAAACCCTTTATTATTATTATTATTTTTAATAAATTCAAAGAACGCAGGAATGGGTTAATATGCATATAAGGGATGAGGTTAACAAATGTAATGAGGCTACACATTTTACCTTTTGTTTTGCAGCATAAAATACACAAATGAGTGTGCAACTCATTAATTAGAAGACAGTTTGCCAAGAACTATGAGAACATAGTGTGTTTGGATTGTGATGGTAATGCATTTTATTTATGTAGTACCTTTCAAAATCAAAGTTACAAAGTGCTCCACAAGATAAGATAAGAAACAGCAAATAAAACATCTAAGAGAAGGCAAAGGTCAGTCAACATTTGGTTTAGGAATACTAGCAGCACAAAGAGATAAAAAGTGAGAAATAAAGAAAATAAAAAATAAAACAACAGGTAATTAAAAGGTAGTATAAAATAGATTAAAATTACAACTAGGAGAAGGCGATTAAACAATTAAGGTGGACAACATCGAGATAAACTTCAAATGGAGGCACAGAAAAAGCTTACTTTGAAAAAATATGTCTTTAAGGAGAATTTAAAAGACAAAAGTGAGCTTGGTGATCTGATCTCCTCGGGGTGATTATCACAAAAAATGGGTTACCTGACAGAAAAAGAGTGATCACCCTTGGTTCTCAGCCGAGACTGTGGGATGACCAGCTTGGCTGAGGACCTTTTTTTTTTCTTTATTCTTTTCTTATTTTCTGTAATAATCCAAAAGCCTACAGACAAATCCTATTGTGTATCAAGGTCAAGGTGATTCTAACTTCCTGGTTGGTTTGAAAAACAAAACAAAAATTGTAATGTATTCTCGATGAGCATTACATGAGATGATTTATACTACTGTTTATTTTGCTAAATATAAAGGACTAGGTAAGCTTAGCTTTGCATAAAATTTAGATATTGTGGCTCACCTGTCTCTGTACAAAGGTAAGGTAATCTGCCTTCCAGCACCTCTCAAGTTCATGAAATAACTTCTGCACAGGTTGTTTTTACACCTTCACAAAGACATGTTGTTAAAATAGTAAACAGATATTTCATAAATATGAAGTAAGTTGGGTAAGGAAGAGGGTGTGTTAGCAACATGTGCGTGTCAGTTGACTGATATCCCCTCGTAGACAGTCCAGTTTTTCCTGCTGCTTCTGTGGTGATTGGTGAACACGGAGTCACCAGACTGGGGCCGTGATAGCTCCACCCTGGACAGCACAGGAAATTGTCACATACAGGAAAGATAGGGGGGCTTGATGGGAAGCAATGATAGAGAATGCCTTCCTTGAATACGTTCCAGTTTACGGTTGCGGGAATTGCACTTCATCGACAGACTGCATTCCCTCAGCCTTAATCCTGCTCTGTGCGCCCTCTGCACAAACGGCTGTAGGAAACACACCTCGCAGGCCTGCGCCAGTGGAAATGTCTATTGATTTGATCTCCACTCCTTGTTTCCATTAAAATTTGAAATGCGCTGCAGGAAAACTGCTCAGACTAGTCAAGCAGGTGGGTTTTTTTGTGTGTGTGTGTTTGCTTTGTCGTCTTGTCAGAGCTCAGGTATGCTCACAGGGTTCATGTACATGGTGATATTAAACAAGTCCGCTTTGTTCACTTTTAGCTGTATGTCTGCATAGTGAGAACAGAAAACCGACCATGATGATGAAGCAAAACTGTGGGTGACACTGTAGTAGATGAGTAGCTGACATCCCGACCACACGTATGAGGTTATCTGTGTTAAATAAAACAGCAAAAAACAAATTCCAAATTATCAGCAATTTATTTTTTAATGGCTGCTGATTTCTCTCTCTTTTCCCCTTTTTGTTATACAACTGCACCCACTTCAGATTTAATTATGAGATGACAGATGTGCAATGGAGCCCCTATGTACAGATTTCTGTTGTTGGCTTTGAGCCCATTGGATCATTATATAAGAGCGACTCTAATCAGCAAAATTTGAACTAAGTCAACAACTGTCCACAATATGAAAAAATAAAAGAGTTTTACCCTCCATATTTTTTATGCGTTATAGGCTACTTGTTTTTGTTACTATATAAAGAGTTTTGGCTAGTTTATGATGCAAATAAATGGTTGATGATGTGAGAAAAGGCAAAGGAGATCAGATGTTTTTTTGTTTTTTTTAAGGCTATAACTAAATGTTAACTGTTTGGATATTCTTGTATTGTGCTTGATATGTATCTGGGTTTCAGTTTGTAGATTCTGATATTTGTTTTTAGTTTGTCCTCCTCGTATCGTTCTCGCTGCGATCATCCTGCACATCATTTTTTTGTTGCTACCTTAGCAAATTTGTTGCTAGATTCAGCCACTTGTCATAACCATTCCCTGGATTTTATATTAGATGAAAAAGACTTGGCAGAAAATCAAGAGACAGTAGCCTGCTGTTCTATTGCAACCAATAGAAAAGTTCTCCTCGCACTTTTTTATTGGTTTAGCAAGAAAAATAAGGACACATGAGGACAGACGCAGAAAATCTTTACCACCTCACACCACAACACCTGCATTTATTTTGTTTTTAAGCTCCTTTTTTCTTTATTGTGGACTTTTTGCATTTTCTATTTCATTTAGTGTAACGTTTGGCTTTTAATAAGTTTTATGTTTTTATTATGGTGTATTGTTGAAGTTGTTTTTTTTATGGTTTGGCTGCTGTAAAATAGTAATTTTCCAACTTTTGAGATAAATATGTTTCTTTTGTTTTGGTAACTTAAAGTGTAAGGGTCCACTTGGTGCTTCTGATGTTCTCCCTAAGTCATAATTTTTGCCACATTAGCAGCAAAGTCTGTGAACACTTATGTACATATTATAGTTTTGTTTTTTATTTTTAATAAATCTGCATAAATTTCAAGCAAACTGTTCATTTTATCTTTATGGGGGATCGCATGTAGAATTTTGAGGTGAGGCTGTAACATGACAAAATGTGGAGATACTTTCCAGATGCACTGTATGCAGATGCTGTTTAACTGAACAAAAGAGAATACTGTGTAAATAAAATGTAGCCTGGTGATTTTGTGTGTGGGCAGTTTTATGCGTGGCATGCTGAACTAAAGTTAGTGTTCCTCAGGATGTGGCTCAGTCCCTTAAAATCCTGTAATGCAACATTAGGGTTACATTATGAATATATGATTTCAGCCTCAAGGGAGAGAGATGAGGCCATAGAATTAAACTATTAATAACTGCATGTGGAAGCCTTTTTGCTGCTGCTGCTGCTGCTGCTGCTGCTGCTGCTGCTGCTGCTGCTGCGCTCTTCTGTTGCAGCACTTTGCATTGCAGCTCACATCTGTTATCAGACTGTGCAGCCGGCCCTTTTGGAGGAACCCGGCCGGCTCTAATCTCAATGGCCTGGTAAATGGATCCATGCTTCTCCACTAGTACAGAAGGTGTAGGGAGTGCGGCATGGTGTTATTTATTCAAGGCCATGACTTCGGTCTCGTGGTTCGTGACCTTATGCTCCGAACATCAGTTAAAAATATGTGTGGTGTTGTTGTGTTGTGTCCTCTGTGCTCATTGCTTTCCTGAGAGTGCTCCGTAGTTATCACGTATTACTATGATGGAGAAATGTAAAAAAGGATTTCTTTAATTCATTCGTCTCTGTCTAAAGAATGTCAGAAAAACATGTTTTTTCCCCAATCCTGTATGATGTCAAGTTTGCGGATGAGAATACTTAGAAAAGAAAGCAGCTGTTGTGTGCTTATTATTTAAAAAAAGCTTTTGTTGATGATATTTCTTTTTTCTTGTACAGATGTCCGTACCTGGCTGTTAATCTTTGTCCCGCCATCCCAGTTTTTGCTGTCCTGCTCTTCCTTTTCGTTATGGCCATGCTGTTGAGGACCAGCTTCAGTGACCCCGGGGTGCTACCGAGGGCCCTTCCGGAAGAGGCTACATTCATTGAGATGGAAATTGGTGAGTTACAGGATTTGCGGACAGACACTTTCTAGTACTTCCCTTATAACTTCATGTGAAAAACATTTTCACAGGACTCTATGCTGTCCTATGAAAAATTAAGTACACCCTTACTGCAGATGATTAAATGATCATCAGCAAGTGTGGGCATCTCTATAAAAGCACAAGATTTGGAAGTCTGCTGGTCTGGAAAATTCAGATGTGTGTTTTAACACAATGCCGATGTTCCCAGTAGTGGACTTCCAAGCAAATTCGCTCCAAGGTCAGACTGTGCAATGCTAAGAGAAACTACAAAAAACCCCAAAACAAAGTCCATGAGCTACATCTCAGGCCTTAATCGCCTTAGTTGGATATTAAAGTTCATGACAGCCCAATCAGAAAAAGACTGAAGAAGTATGGCTTGTTTGGAAGTGATGCCAAGAGTTAGCCTCTTCTGACTAAAACCGTAGCAGCACAGCTTTAGTTTGCATCTGCACAAAACTCAAGACCTCTAGAACTATGTCCTTTGAGCTGATTAGCCAACACAGAGATATTTGGTCATAATGCACGGTGCAAAGTTTGCCAAAGACCAAACCCAGCATATCAACACAAACACTTCATACCATTTCTTGGGCAGGGTGGGGGAGGATGATTTGGGATTGTTTTGTAGCCGTAGGACCTGAACACCTTGAACCATGATCTCCTCTGTTCTGGAGTCAAATGTTAGGCCATATGTCTGACAGCTAAAGCTGGGCTGAAATTGGGTCTTGCATCAGGACAATGATCCCAAGCAGAGCCGCAAATCTATAACTGGATGGCTGAAAAAGAAAAAAAATCAAGGTGTTGCAATAACCCGGTCAACGTTTGGTTTGATCACATTTGATTGAAAGCGATATCACCATTATTGCCATTACCTTATCCACATGTTTCTCAGTCTGCACTAAATTTTTCGCAACATGGCTTTGCCCACTTCTAACAATTGCGAAGAGCTCATGGAAAAAACACAAACACAGGAAACTGTTAAAGCAAACAGTGTTTACATCTACAGAAGAATGTCAACACTCAAGATCAAGAAGATAGAGCAGTGTTTACGTCTTTTAAATACCAGTTTAAATTGCAGCTTTGTCAAAAATTTAACAGCCAGACAAGTCCACATGCTATGTAATTGGCTTTATTTGTATTATTACAAGTAAGTTATCTTGAGCACTACCTGTCACTAGTAAACAATGGAGAGACACGATCAGTGACTAGCTGTGGAGCATTTAGCAGCTAAAGAGCCTCAGGCACAGCTGAAAACTAAAACCTGAGCCTAAAGAGGAGCAAGTGCCCGACCTACATTTGTCAGGTAAACACAAACACGACTCCATGTGAACAATATTGTTGCTAATTAAGAAACTAACAAGGCTGTTTGTTGCCAGTGCCAGTTTAGGTGTAGTTGCAGATTTAATTATATTTTTGGGAATGTTTGAAAAGGCTTTATTTGCATGAAATACACTCACAAGTCACTTTGCTAGTTATATGTTGCTAGCACCAGATTGGAGCCTCACATTCTGACTATACCATATGAGTGATTCTAAATCATCAAACTACACAACATTTTTGTAAGTTCTGTTGTCCAGTTTTAGGTGAGCCTGTGTGAATTTTAGCCACAGTTTTCTGTTCTTAGCAGTTGTGGCACCTGGTAAGGTCTTCTTCTTCTGTAGCCCATCTGATCTTCAAGGATGAATGTGTTTTGCTTTGAGAGGTGCTCTTCTGCATGTTTATGGTTATTTGAGTTACTGTTGCCTAACTGTCACCTTAAAGGAGTCCATTGTCCTCTGACATCAATGCGGTATTTATGCCCGAAGAACTGCTGCTCTCTTTTTCGGGGGGGTCATTCTTTGTTGTACAGACGTTCGCACAGGAACATCAGCAGTTTCTGAAATACTGAGAGAAGCCACTCGGGTGCAGATGACCATGCCACTTTCAAAGTCACTTAAAAAATCTTAATTACCTGTTCTAGTGCTTGGTTGGAACCAGGTCTACATACATGCACTGGAATTCCTGCTGTGTGATTGACTGATTAGATATTAGATATTTGCATTAGTGAGCAATTGAACAGGTTTATTTTGGTATCTTTTCAAACTTTTGGCTTTTGACTAAAATTTCAAAAATACAGTGGCTACATAATTGTAAAGTTTTCTTTTTAAAAAAATAATAAAGTAATAAATAGTAAAAAGTAGCATGTGACCTCCACGTGTGGCAGTCCAGCACCTGCCCTTGTAAGCAGAGCTATTCAGTATCGCTGCTGATAATGGTACAGTCACAAGTCTCTTATCTACATACATTTAAATGTTTAGTCAGCGACATGTCTAGTGGTTATTGCAGCTCAGGTGCTTTTACATCGTTGTCATCCAGGGTGTTGCACACAGCACCGTGTGTGTGTGTGTGTGTGTGTGTCAAAGGACACCCAGAGGTGTGGATTGCAAACTAGGTGGAAGTAGTTCAAGTAAAAGTATTTAGGAGGGATAAATATTTCACTATATAGGTTAGCTAAGCAGTGATCTGCTGGTTTATTTATGCTTGTTATGCTTTAGATTCATCCACATCTCATCTCATCCACAAATGTAGAGCTCAGTTTAAAATAAAAATAAAATTTTTCACATTATCCAAAACATACAACACAATGTTAGAAAAGAGAAATTGCCCTTTGTTCTTTGTGGATTTTTTTTGGTATTTTCATGCTGCAATATTTGTTTAGTATCCAGTGCTGTCTTAACCTCCCTCACTCTCTCCCTCCTTGTATGGCTGTTCAATGTTCTTTGTCTCTGTTAAAGATTCACAGGATCCTTCAGCCAGCATGCGCATTCCCTCGCTCTATGTACGAAGCATGGGTGTGGACCGGTCTCTTTTGAGGACAGATGAGGCTTATAAAAAAGGCTAGGGCACTCAGCTCTCTGGGATTGGGTTAGCTGGCATCAAGTGCTGCTGTCATTATGACTGTGACTCATCTTGCTTGCTCGATGATGCTGATGGAGAGCCTGAAACGCATGCATGTTTGTGCTGTTAGCTCTGAAACAATTAGTGAAAGGACGGGAAATTCACTGCCTATTTTAGTGATCTATTATTCATTTGAGTCATTTCTTTACGCAACAATACCACATCCATCCTCTCGTGATGTTTCGTTGGTTTAATTTGTCTTGAGTGACAAACACTGAACTGATTTACTGGGTGGTTCATATTCAGTTTTTAGTAGCTTTTTTTCCCTCAATGATGAATTGTGATTTTTACGCTTCAGATTGAACAGACAAGTTAGAAAATGTTCAATAGTGAGCTGCAGGAAGGTGGCATTTGAGTTGTTGATAGTTCCTACCCCGTGTTTCAGGTCTTCATAGTAAGCTAAGCATCTGTTTGTGGTAGTTTCATTTCAACCTTCTTCAAATAGGAAGCTATTTTTGACATAAACACTATTTAAGGAGGTCACATGACCACATTATGCCCGCTTAAATTAAGCAGTTTGGTACCAACTTCATCAGCCCACACCTTCAGATATTAAACAGTATGTTTTTATGTGTTAGGATAGCTGTTGTAAGTGTGGGAGTGCTAAAAGCCAGTTGAGCAAGCAAGCAGGGATGTAAAAGAAGCCTCTGCAGCCCCGATGCTCTGTCCCCTCAGCCTGTTAGCAGCAGTCCCCAGGGGGAAAGCTAATATGGGGAGAGGCATCTTCTCGGAATATATAATGCCACGAGCAGATTGAGCTTTGCTACCCAAGGGAGTGGCATCATTCCCTGTGAGTGGTGACTCATAAATTTATTCTTCACTACTTTATCCTGAAAGCCACTAAATCCCACATTCTGTGGATGCATCATGCCAAGTATTTGTTGCTGTCAGAATCTATGAATTTATGTGCTCATTTCACTGATTTAGTTGTGCAGAAACTGTTTTGTTTTACTTAAGAGATCTTCATTTAGGACCCTATACAAATGATAAGTATGCATTTTAGGCTTTTTCCCCTTAGCATCTCTGAACGCTTTCTCAAACCCAGATAATTTAATTTCCACAGAAAGCACTTTTTAAAAAATCTTAATGAATCCCCAGGAAGTCAAATGAGTACGCTTTCTCTTTTCCATTAACTCCACATTCACGCCTGTCCACTGCGGCATGTTAATGGTAGATTTCCTCCTCGCAGTTACTCTGCGGGGTGATTCAACTGTGTGATCGTCGGTTTGCCTGTGTAATCTCCAGATCCCGGAGTGTAAGATAATCAGAAAAATCCAAATTGTCACAAACAAACAGTATGTCCGATTTCATTTATTTGTTTGATAACTGCTGTGCAGACATAAGATTACTGTGAAATATGGCCATTCCGGTGATGGGAAGCTGTCCAAATGGAGAAAGATATGGTGCTTTATAGTGGCAAATAAATAATATTGACAGTTAAACAGCCCACCAATACTGTACTGAGTGACAGTTCTTGGTGAATGACATCCTGAAGGTTCAGCTGTGGTGATTTATGTCACTAATTCTCACATTAGAGCCCCTGTCCAATGCAATCCAATGCAGAAATAATGCTTAATTTCTTTAGCACTGGCTGAGGATTTCATTTGTTGCTGTGTTGTGCTGACTGTGATTAAATAACATCTCTTAGAGTAATTTATATTATGTCATCGAGATTGATTTAATGTTTTTCTGTTCGCTTCCACAGAGGCTGCCAATGGGAACGTCCCCGCAGGGCAGCGACCCCCGCCCCGAATCCGCAACGTTCAGATCAACAATCAGATCGTCAAGCTCAAGTACTGCTACACCTGCAAGATCTTCCGACCACCTCGAGCGTCCCACTGCAGCATCTGCGACAACTGTGTTGGTAAGAAGTCTCATCTGATCTGCCGTCGTTTGTTTGCTGCTCTGAAAGGCTTCACAAAGGAGAAAGATGAGATGGGTTTATTTCAGGCGTGCAGAAATAGAAAGGTGAGCGAGGAGAAAAATAGCTTGCTGACATGATGCCGATTACTGATGCCTCATCTTTAATTACCTCCGTGCATTCATTTGTCACGGTGAAGAAAAATGTTGGCTTTATAAATGAAGCGGGCAGGGTGTAAAAGTTTTAGAAAACTAAAACATTCATTTTTATTTTTTTTAGAATGTGCTTTAAGTTTTAAAGGCCGTGAATTTGTGGTGCATTGTGATGCTTTGGGATGTGACATGTGTGTAGCTGTTTCATCGCACAGCCCTGCAGATTAGCAGTGATTTGGTAGCTGATGAATGAAGAATGTGTTTGAAGGGAGCGTGGACTCACAGGCGATGAGAGAGGAGACAGTGGAGGCTCAGTGAGGAAATAAGTGCTCAGTCATTGTGAACACTGGTTCATCTGTGTCCACCTGCTGTAGAAACGCACACACTCCCAGGCCTAGCATTACACAACTGCATTCCTGTGACCCTCTTTTACTGCAGAGGTTTTTGTTCCCTCCCCCCCTTAACTTTGCTCATACTGATGAAAGTCTCAGAGAGAAAACAGCCACTCCACTATTATAAGATGCAAATGCACAGTTTTGTAGTCCTGCACATAAAGTCTGGGGTAAAGGTGTTGGTCTCGTTTCCGACCTCTGAATAATTGCACATATTTTATACAGTGACTCACACTGCAAAAAGAAAAAGAATATGTGAGACTTTTAATCAAGTTTAAGTGCTTATAGATTTATTATGGAGTGAACAGTGTGGATGATTGTTATGCTGCTGCACTCCATATGCAACCTACAAATTTGCAGCAATCAAAGTAAACACAATATGCATAAATGGAAGCTGATGTTTGTCCTTATGAAATGGTCTTTTTACACTTGTTTGCTGTATTGTTTGTATCCCAATAACTGCTAAAATCTAACTTTTACCTTAGCTGCTTTTCTATCTGCTTATATTGTCTTTGGGTTTCAGTAGGGATGCATCTATATATCACTTTGGCCAGTTTGTTAGGTACAACTGTTTAACTGCTTGTTAACATAAATATCAAATAAGCCTGTCACGTGGCAGCACCACAATGCTTTTAGGCATGAGAAAATGGTCAAGATGAGCTGCGGAGGTTCAAACTGAGATTAGAATAAAGAATAAAGGCGATTTAAGGTCAGAAAATGAGAAAATATAGCAGTTCTCTTTGCATAAATGACTTACGGATAAGTGACTTACGGACTTGCCAGAGGTCAGAGGAGAATGTTTCACACTGATAAGAAGGCAGCAGTAACTTAAATAACTAATAATTACAATCAAGGTATGCAGAAAAGCAACTCTGAAAACACAACTCATTGAACCTTGAAGCAGATGGGCTACAGCAGCAGAAGACCACGCTGGGTGCTACTCCTGTCAGCTAAGAACAGGAAACCGAGGCTACAGTTTGCACAGGCAAACCAAAACTGGGCAGTAGAAGACTGGAAAAACACAATTTATACTTTGATATTTAGGTGATACGGTCAGAGTTTGGTTAAATGACATGAAAGCATGGATCCATCCTGCCAATCAATAGTTCAGGCTGGTGGTGGAGAAATGGTGTGGGGGATATTTTCTTGGCACACTTTGGGCCTAAATACCATAACCTAACAAATTTTGGATTACCTTTATGACCACAGCATATCTGTCTTTTGATGGCTGCTTCCAGCAAAGCAACTCACCCTGTCACGAAGCTCATGTCATCTCAAACAGTTTGGTTCACTGAGAGCAATCCAATAGAGCACTTTGGGAATATGGCGGAATAGGATATTTAGTATTATTGCTAATGTAACAGACCTAAAAAAACTGACTGGGTGCTAGAGTAAAAGTTTTTGAGATCACCGCACACATTAGTTTTCATCCTCTGTGCGCCACGGATGTCTGTACTAAATTTCATGTTTATCCCTCCAGTAGTAGTTAAGATATTTTAGTGAGAGTCATGCTACTCATGTGTGTTATAAACTCCTATCATTCCTTTCCAGCCTGTTGCTTTACATTTAATATACATAAATTCTAAAATTGAAGCACTAACTCTTATACAAATATAGTCAGCTTGGGTCAGCGTTCGTATTGTGTTCCATAAATATAACAATCATCCACGGGTCCACTTGAATCTACAAACCGGTTCACATCCTGTCTGTTTGCCTCCGTGTTTACTTGATATTGTTGTGAAACTTCATCTGGGGATTGCAGCGGTGTCGGCTGCGGAGGAAAGTGTAAAGTAAGATGTTTACTTTCATTGTCCATTTGACCCTGCCCTGCTTTCATATGGCTCTCCTCCAGCTGATAGAGGAGCAGCAGCAAAGAGGAAGCGATCACTATATTTAGATTCAGAAGCTGATGGATAAAACAGCCTTTGACTGAAAGGCTATTATTGAAATCTGTGTATTTTTAACATTCTTTTGATTTCCAAACTTGTCTACTCTCCAAGAAAGCTTGTTTTTCAGGTTCTGGAACATTTTACATATTTATAGTTCCCCTTTTGTTCTTCTTTTTCTTTTTTCTTTCTCTCAGACCGTTTTGATCACCACTGTCCATGGGTGGGCAACTGCGTGGGCAAGAGGAACTACAGATACTTCTACCTGTTCACCCTGTCACTCTCCCTGCTCACCATTTATATCTTCACCTTTAACATCGTCCACGTGGTCATGCGTAAGTATCCTGTCATTCAACTGGCCAATCAGTGAGAACACGTGAGCCTGTCTATGGAGGGCAAAACAGGAAGGAGGATTTTCTTCTGATCAGTTTGTAGATCATTGCACTTATTTCACACCACATCGTCCTGCTTCCTTCTTTTACTGAACATAGGATGAGACAGACAAACACAAAGAATATTTCCTCATATGGATGATAATTTCTGGGTTTATTACCTTAATAAAAATAATCACCTTGTAATTTCTGTTTCCTTGTCCACAGGCTCAATGAATGGTGGCTTTTTGAACACTTTGAAGGAAACACCTGGAACATATCCTTTAAAACTCTGACCAAAGTTTATGCACAAAAAATGAGTGTGTGGGTGATATGTTTGCCGCTAAACTGTGACAAATAAAAAGAAAAAAATTACAACTTGCTCATATTTTGCACAGACCCTTCTCCAACATTCTCATTATAAAGTAATTCACCTGGAAACACTCTAAAGTTATCCTGAGACAGTGGCGTCAGCCCACACACGGAGATAATCTTGGGCTTGTTAGTTACCTAGCTACAGCTGATTAAAACCTGCAAAATTATTGATAAGAGGCAAGAAATTAGAAGTGTCTGTTTATCTGCCATTCCTCTGTGGTCAAGGACTCATGTTACAGAAATATTCGAAATGTTAATGGAAAAAAAAATCTTTAAAGTTGTTTCGCATTTCATAGATTTAAATTTTAATTAAAAAAGCTATTTCTAAATAGTTTTATTTTTTTCTCCTTTTTGCACAGTTAGAAGGTAAAACCGCTTCTTTCACCGCTCTTTGTTCTTCCAGTGACATTCACTGCCTTTAATCATGTTACATAATTTTTTGCTACTCTTCCATCACCTGCTGTCTGCTGTTTAATCAGTAACCTCGAGTCAGCCAGAAACATCTGTTACTGTTTTCTTAACTGGTGCTCACTGTGCTGGAGGTGCTGGTGTGTTTCTTCACCCTGTGGTCAGTGGTGGGACTGACTGGCTTCCATACCTACTTGATCTCTCTCAACCAGACCACCAATGAGGATGTAAGTACTTTTTTTTAAATCCCTTTTTTTGTTGTTAAATAACTGCTCAGGTCCACAGTTAATTTTGGTTTGAGTCGAGCTGTGAGGCAAAGCACTGTATCAGGTAGCCTTTGCTCCCATAGCTTCTGTAACTCAATCTCAGTCAGTCCATTCTTTATTGTTCATTTATTGTTTTCATGAAAGAATGAAGATGAAAAATGACAGATGAACTCCCTGAAATAATTAGGCAGCAATTACTTTGTGAGCACACATACAACATTGGTTCCCCCCGTACCCATAAAAGACTAAAACAACTGAGACTGAGAAACTTGGGAACTCTGCATGCTTATATGGTGCAACATTTCAATTACAAGGCAGGCCCCAGCTAAAGCATCTTTTGCTCTGTCATCTTTTTTTACTCAAATGGAGACCATAATTTGCAAAGTAAACATCATGTAAGATGAGACGAGATGGTCTGGGAAATTCACCGCAGCAGCAGAGTGGACAGAGCAGGAATAAATAGGCGTAGCATGATCTAACATAAGAAATACTATATAAAAATAACTAGAAAAAAAATGTACACTCTACAAAGGAGAAGAAATATAATTTAAATATAAATATATGCATATTTGATACAATAATACAACTGACATTTTTGATGCCTTGTAGCAGCAAAAATTGAATGGTTCATAGTGCAGTGGCTGCATGTTAATAGCAGAAAGTACTGAGTATCACACATGTGTACCTTCAGTGAGTCTGACAGCACCTGGGTGGAAATACCTCCTAAATCTCACCTTCACACTGTCACTGAAGGAGCTGCTCATTGCTGTCAGAGGGACCTGCATGGGGTGGGAGGCGCCCTTTAACTTGGATGACAGTTTAGCCACCATTCTCCTGTCACTCATTACCTCTACTGGGCCACTAACTCCATTTATACTTGAAATTGGTTACTGAGGCCATACAGACATCAGGAAAGTGTATACTGAGGCGAACTTATTTTGGAACCAAAGGAGTGGCATCCTGCTAGTCATTACAAGAATGCAGATTTAGCGTTGTCCATCTTTTATATACAGTCTATTCTGGTTAAACTTTGACAGACAATTACCTCATTTATTTTATTTTTCAAAGTTTTCTGCAACTATATCCGGATTCTTCAAACTTTATTTTTTGTCACGTAGTAACAGAAATTTAAATATAACAGTAACAGTAACAGAAATTCAGATTTGGCAGAATTCAGTCAGCTGCCTACTGAGTAGGCTGCATTTGCCAAGCTGGTCCTACACAGTTTACGTTTACTGGTCAAGCTGCATCTGGATTAACACAGAGACACATTCACTCGTCTCTTTGGGCAGACCACATATTTCTTTGCAGCCTTCTCATTTTTGGAGGAACGTGTATGACTATTTCAGCTCAGAGGGAGGCGATAATACAGCTAAAGCTGTTTGTTACCTGCCAGATACCCTCAAGGGAAATGTGGAGAGGCGTTTATTCTCATTTCTTTAATGCCCCATTAGGAGCACTGAAATGCTTCTGTGTTGAGCAAAGTCCAACCCCACTGACCAATAATAGAGATGAAGAGATGAAGAAAACCCCCCTTATAAACGCCTTATATTACAGTAATGCTCGTATTTTTAAGAGTGAAGGGTTAGATGTGTTTTTCAGGTGAGGTGTTGGTTTATATCTTGAAGGTAATGGTCAGGTGGATACATAATTAGGATAAATCACAGTTTTAGCAACATTGTGATCAGGCAGATTGGCTTTCTGTGGCTGTAAAGATAAACATGCATCGCCGTGGTCCAAACACTACAATTTCTAAGACCAGAGAGCTGTTACCTTGACAACAGCTCCTCCTCGTTCAGCGCTGAAGGACAGAGGGCTGGTAAACTGTAGCTCGTTAAAAACAAGGTTGGTATATTGTAAACGAAAGAAAAGCAAATAAAGTGTCTGACGACCAACAGAAAGAAAACGGAGACAGAAAAAATAAGATATTAACTCGCTCTCAGTTAAGAGATTGGACATATAGAATTCACCAGCTTGTTTGTTATTTTTCTGTAAAGGTTAATACTTTATTTTTTATCTAATTCAGGAACACTGAGACAGAAAACCACCAGCAGGAGAAGCTTATTCTGCTCAGACTCTCAGCCATGCGACAAATTGTCTGCAGTTGGACTCCTCTCAGCCAACCAGCAGGCTGATGGAGTGTAATGATCTAAAAATATGCACGAAAAGCTTCTGTACTTAATAAAAGCACTGACAAAATGAAGCTGAAATAAGTCGAAAACAGACGCGCCGGTCTCTTTCTCCCAGCTTGCCAACTACATTTAGAAAAAGCTTCTCTGGCTGAATGAGGAGGAAAAAAGTATTGATTGGTTGGGCACATTAGCACTGAGTCGTTATTTAGTCACTGCACACAGAAACACAGAGTCAGGCTGATGCGAAGCAGATGATGAGCGGCGGACATGCAGGTGGATGAATTCACAAAGGGAGTAATTTGCGTTGTGTCTGTGTAAATATACTGACATTAAACAGCACGTATTCTTTAGTGGAGGCTTTGTTAACCCAAATCTAACTGCAGAGGCCCTGACGAGAAGCAGCAGCAGGAGCAGCAGCATTGATGGTGGTGGGAGGTTCTAGATGGCTGAAAGCAAGAGAGTGCTCTCATACTTTGTTGTAATGATTAATTTATAATTCCCCTTCTTCTTTCCTGTGGGATGGCTGGCCTCATTTTTTTTTCCCATTTAATCTGTAATGAAGCAATGGAATGTGCACCTAAAACGTGTAACGTTGCTTCAGGAGTTGAGACAATAGCTGTCAGCCCAGCTGTTTCAATATCTGTGATTGGGCTAATAATAGATGCATCGATACCTGCAGGGGCCGGGCACGGCGCCAGAAACACTGCTGTGGCAGAGACGAGGAGGGGGAGTGAGAGGAGAGAGGGAGGAGAAGGAGAACAGGGGAAGGCACCTTGAGTGTTATAGTTGCTCTGGTCTCCCTGTAGGACGACACATGCTCGATCAAGTGTGTCACACATGCAGACACACGGAGGCATGCAGAACTGAGGCGCCTTGTGTGCAGGCTCCTGACCTACATCTATGACACCTAAAATAAAGCTTTTTGACCGTGCTGCTGGAGGGTCAGCGAGTGCATGCTATGCTGTGAACAAAGAGACGAGCCTTTAAAATGATTATAGATGCACTCACAGATGCATTCAGTCTGCTTTATCTACGTTTCCTGTTTTTAAAAAAAAATCTAATCTAATGTGGCTCTAATGCAAAATCTGCAAATAATTGCTGTCCGCAGTGAAGGACGATGGATTATAATGGAGATATTTGTTTTTTATTTTATGTATTTTATTTTATGACGTTGTGTAACTGCGCCAGATTTATTCACACGAGAATATTTTTTAAAATCTGCACTCCTTGCACTTTTTGTTATTAAATGCAGTGACACACTTGGTCACTGCAGAGGTACTTCACTTTATATTCTAGCGTCATCTAAAAACTATTTAACCCCAAAATCAAACATGGAATCATGCACCGTTTAAAGAAAAGATGTCAGAAAAGTGAAGCTGATGCAGAAGTGTCTTAAACCTGCTGTCTTTCTACCAGCCAGCAGGGGGTGACTCCCATGGTTCTAAAACTAAGCTGTATAGTAGTCTTAAGAAAACACTTTGTAATTTAAATACAGCTATATATGTAGTACTCTCAGTAAAATAATATTTTCGACCCCTTAAGCCACAAAAAAGCTGCTGTGTAGTGGTTTTATTGCAGAAGAAATCCTTAGTATGAATTAAGATTTTTTTTTTTTTTTTTTTTTTTTTAATTAAAAAATAAAGG
>VUQG01023264.1:97616-107753 GCA_015106755.1 Etia nguti
TATTCAATTTTTACTTTTTTTTTTTTTTTTTTGCATATTTTCCAGATTTAGACATCTTGTAGCTGTTGTGGAAATTTTTTTGTCTAATTTTCCATTTAACCACGCCGCCGTGCAAAATCTTATCGCAGCTCATCCTTCTCTCTCTGCTCAAACCACAGGAAACTGGCAAAGCTTTAGCAACTGCTGCCAGCCAATCATTGCAGACATCCAGGCAGCACCGGTGGCTTACGGTCTGCCTTGTAAAGTTTAACCACCAAAGTTTAACCTTCAGCAGTCTTGGGCCTCAGTGACATTTAATATGACAAGTTCTGGTGGTAAATGTTTCTTTTCCCATCCTCAGTTTTTATTTAACAGCCACAGACCTTTCAGCTAAATCAATCTTCTATTAACGCTGACAACCGCAGCAGTGACATGAGAAGAACAAACGCAGCGAGTTGTGTAATGACATGGCGTGAAACAGACCGCGGGTGGAGAGCTAGATGGAAAATAAGAACACTGGTGTCAAGTGTAGGAGGCTCACTATCATGGTGGCAGCTGGAGACGAAGTCAGCAGAAGCCACAAAGCCTTCTCTGACTCAAACTACATCTGCAGCAATGATTCACCCTGCCAGAATAGAGGAACTTTACTTTTCTAAAAATGTACAGAGGCTGCAGCCAAAAGGGTAGTTCGAAAACATAGGAAATATTCTGTTTTAGGCAAAAACTTGTCGCTGAGCCTCAAGTTTTGTCTGTGTTTGTATGTGTTCGGCTTAACCGCAAAGGTCTGAACTAACTTAAGCTGACATCCTGTGTTGAAAAGATGTGCACACAAAGAAGACAGCTGATGTCGAAGTGCAAACAAGTGTGTGTGGCAACTATCATCACAACAAAAGTCTACAAAAAGTAACAAATATAAAAACTGTAAATTTCTATTTAATATATGCATTTCTGAGTGTAGCTGCACACGCACATTAAAACAAAGAATTACAGCAACCCCCCCAAAAACTCACCTTCTTCTTCTGCACCTGCTCCTTCTCTGAGGCATTTGACGGCCTTCGCCTCAACATCTTGTCCCTCTGTGATCCTCAGATCTCCCTGGACAGAAAGCTTTGGGAAAGCTGGACCGGCTTTAATCACCTGAGGATTTCTGTGACTACGTGGTCACAGCCTGAGTCTGATTAAAAAACTGAGGAAGCCTGATGTGTGCTCTGTTGCTGCCGAATGAACTGCAGCAGCCAGCAGGAAGTCACGTGGCTATGCTGAAACTGAAGAGGCAAACCCTGTTTTTGGTGACTGCACGGAGACTCGTGGTTTTGTTACAAGTATTGCTCACAAGCGCATGCTATTTGCTCTCTGTGGCTTAAAACTGAAGTGATACATGCAACCTTAATGAGTATTTCATTACAACTCTGTTGACTGTTACTACATATCAAATGGAAAGTGCCTAATCACCTGATCCTCATCATCTTTAAAAAAAAGTTTTAAAGATAAAAGTTAAGTCAAGTAAAAGCTGGCTGGAGGAATACTAATCAGCAACAGATGTTGATGATCTTTTGCTGCAGTGTCACAGCTGTAGTGACATCCCGCAGCCACTTATACAACATTACTACTCCTGCACCGTTTTAGAACTTCTGCAAAAAGTTGAAGTTAAATTTAATGGCTGTAAAAACCTCTCTTGTGTATCTTAACATCTGTGTTGTCAGCCTCCTTTGTGTGCTCACAATGTTGAGGACAAATAAAAGGTTTTGATTTTGCAGTCTGTCGTTTAGCTTCAGTTTTAGTGAGCTTAAGTGTGGAAGTGAAAGGCAGCTAGAGCTGAGATATTTAGCAACTCAGTAACAGCTTTGCAGCTGCATTTGCAGCTGCAGCTACAGGAGGCCATAAAAAAAATCACAAACTGCTGATCAGATTGCCCAAAAACTCATCAATATTTACTCACAAAGTGGTTTACGGGACAATTGAGTTAAAAAGAAAAAGGCCAGACACATCCTGACAGGATAGAAATGGAGCATTGAGACAAAAACAACTTGTGTGACTCAGAAGTGTGTGCGCTTGTGAGTGCGCACTGAGCTGGCAGGACAAGGCAAAGTAAATGGCTGGCAGTAAATGTAAAGAAGGAAGTACGATGCAAGTCAAGTTTAGTTTGTTATTTTGGAGGGGGGGTGGGGGGGACCACATGACAAGAGGGTGCCCTATTTTAGTTTCCTGTCAGTCGGTTAAAGGTTGGCAAGCAAGTAATCTCGCAAAAGGTCTCAAAGGGGATGAAAACAACAAGCAACAGCTGATTTGGATGGTGCAAACTAAGACATAGTGGTGTAAGACACATTCAGACGTTTGAGTGACTACAGTGCTGCAGAAATAACAAACTAAGAGCTCTTAATACATGTTTAATGTAAAGAAAAAGTAAAAATACTCATGCATAATGAAATTTGTGTAAAGAAAAACAACAAAACATTATTATGGACACAGCTGTTACGATCACACTCACTGACATGTGAAGATGCGTTTTAAATAATTTTTTGGACATTTTTGTAAGAGCAGTTCAGAACAGAAAGCATACAGAAAGCAAAAGGGAAAACCAAAAAGTTTTGAAATGATCCAAGGTAGTATCAAATCCAGGCCCCTGCAAGTTTCCAGCATAAAAGTTACTAGCTCAACCAGACTGAGCTAGGGCAGCACCTTTTTTTTGTGGCTTTTTTGTAACCAGGTGTAGCAAGTGAGAACCAGATCTGACAGAGAAACCATGGGACACTACACTCTCATTTGGTATAAGTGCAGCCTGATTTATCATCTTGTTTACTCCAAACAGACATGGATAAGTGAAAGGGAATGGATGGTTATATTGATTACTCCAATGGAGGTGATAATTTACAAAAAGAAGGCCATGTTGCTGTTGTCGCCTTTGTGAATTACCACCTTACCATGGTGGAGGGGTTTGTGTGCCCCAGCGATCCCAGGGGCTATGCTTTGCCCCCTTGTAGGGTCTCCCAAGGTAAATTGGTCCTGGGTGAGGAGCCAGACAAAGAGCGATTCAATGGACCCATGACTGGCAAAAAGAGCAAGGGACCTGTGTACCCTGCCCGAGATAGGCCTGGATCCAAGAACTTGATGGAAAGTGCTTGGTGGTCAGGACATGAGGCCCTGGTGCTCGAGGGTGCCCACGTGGGCAATGACAGAAGGACCTGGAGGGGTGTGATTGGGAGAAATGGCCTGCCTGATCTGAACCTGTGTTGTTCTGTTTTTGGACTTTGGACTGTACAAATAACAGTTTTTCCATAATGAACACCATGTTCGAACATAAGGATGTCCATAAGTGCGCGTGGCAACAGGATACCCTAGGTCGCAGGTCCATAATGGATGGATGGAAGACCATGTTATGTTAAAACACAACTGAGACAAGAAATTTGTTGGGTTTCTTTTCAAATACTCTTCATTTCCCTTCCTCAAGAAGGGTCAGGGTTAGGTTCTTGACTGCCAACTTTCTACTCCCACGCATAAAAAATGCGTGGGAGTAGAAAAATTTCAAAGAGTGAGAAATCCAAGTGAATACCTATGAATATTCACGCTGATTATTGATGAAATTTGTTAACTAAAACATTACAACATCAGTTTTAGTTTCAAAAAGTTGCATTTTCCAGGTAATGCTCATTTGCTAACAGCAGGTTGTTTCACACTGAGATCTGCCAAAACACCAAGACAGCGACAAAGGAAATGCTCTTAAAAATGAGACATAAATAAGCAGTGGGTGACATCAAGGTGGCTACATCCATCTTTTATACTCTCAGTGTTTCCAGATTACAAACCACACTTGGCTGTAGCTCAGATCTGCACCTCAACCTGACATAACTTCATCTGTATACGCCTTCACTGAATCACAGTTAATCTGGAACTAAACCGAAATAACCTTCAGGTTATTTGAAGGTGAATAAAAACTCATAGTCAGATTTAAGATTACTCGGAGGGTAGTAAAAACTGGAAGCACCAGACTTCTGTTAAATGAATATGGGAGTGTTTAACAGTACATACGTGGTAAACGTAAAAGATCTTTCTTCATAGAGAACAATGATCGCATAGTTTTTCTTCCTCTTCTCTTCTTTTGACCACAAGCTCACCAGAGTGGATGTGGATGAAAACGCCTTTTCTGAGAGCTATCAGACTCTGTCTTTGAAAGGCTCCATCATGTGCTTTTAATGACCAGAGCATGCAGATGCAGGGTGTGAAGTGTTGACGCTTGCGTTCACACCTTCAAGTCATGCTGACAGAATAGTTGCCCAGCAACCAAAGTCTGCCAGCAGGAGCAGCTCTAAGCTGCTGAACCATGAGTCCAGTTATGTGAAGCTGCAGGTTGAGTTTGATTATGTTTTATTTTCAGATGTTGTCATATTCTGATAAAGAACTTCATGCATTGTGAATTTGTGTGCCCTAATTAGCCTTTTTAGCATCAGTTTTTCATATAAAGGGAAAAATAAATCCATGCACTGCTTTCAAATACTGATTCTCTTGTAGATGCTGAAAAAGATGTTGAAAACTTAAGTTGTTGCCAATCAGACATTTTCCAGATGGTATTATATGGTGGATCAAAATCTGATGAGACTTTGAAACAACAATTGGAAATTTAACAATTCATTCATTTAACAAACAAGGGCCTTATTAGCATATGGAAGAACCATTAACAGCCATAACAGCCACAATCAACCAGTAATTGTCACAAGTCAGCCAGTGTGGTTGTGTTGGTTACTCTGGCTCGAACAGCATGCTGAAGCTGATCTAGCAAGTGTTCATTGGGGCTCAGGTCAGGATTGCAGGAAGGCCATTCCATCCATCCTCTCCACTCCCAAATTCTGGAGGCAGTCTCTGATAATCACTGCTCTGTTGTGGATACAGTTAGGTCTCGGACTCTGGAGATATGGAATGATTATAGAATCTCCTCTCAGTATTTCCCTGCAATGACTTTTCCTCCAGTGATGACTAGCTTTGTTTTTCCAGTGAGGGAGATGCCATTCCACACCATCATACCGTCTCCATCACTGCATAACATTGAGGCACCTCGTTTTAAAGATATCTTTGCAAAAGGAATGTTCGTGTCATTTAAAACATTGTAAAAAATGATTCCAAAATTCTAAAAGATTTTTTACATATCAGAAGTTTTGTTAGTAAATATTTAGACTCCTGTATTTGCCACGCAGTTCAATAAGGACAGATCATCAGAAAGAATGAACATGATATATTGACAAACAGAATATAGATAGATGTTTGGCGGTTAGACTCTGATGGCCTGTCTCACGGAACCCCAGCTGTGAAAGGGATTAGAGCAGGACCCCCCCGCAGCCTGGACGCTGGTGGTGGAGGCGAAGGTGGCTTGAATGGAGCTTGAATGATGAAAAGTGGAGATGGGGAGGAGATGGGTGGCACAGAAGGAGTCTGCGAAGGAGAAAGACAGATGCACAGTGAGATTTAAAGTATGCGGCAGGAATGCTGATTGGCCGGGAGAAGGTGATTGGACTAGACCAGTGATGACACAAACAGCTTGACAGCGTGGGAAAGTGGAAGTGATAAAGCTTAGATTTAGCTGGCAGCACCTTGGAGAGGACAGACGGGAGGCTATAGATCTTCCTTACTGACCACGAGCTTCATTCATAGTATTAATGACATTCATACATAGCTCACACAAAAGGTAACGTATATGCATACATATAATTGAGAGTATTAATCAACCCACATGGGACAAAACAAAAGCAGCATGGAAACAGGCCTTAAACACTCTAGAACATTCTAGCAACATTAGTATGTATTGACACTTCCTCTTTTTGCATCAGATTGCATCTGACTAAATTTAGAATACTGCATCGTTTATACTACTGAAGTGAGAAACATGTAAAAAAAAACACACATCCTAATGTTAGTTTTACAATACTATGAAGGTCCTACTACTGTAGCTCACATGTTTTGGCCCTGCCAACACTTTCTGAGGCCCTGTCACGCTTGTGTGGAAAAATGATAATAGATTTTTCATTACATCTCCAACTTTGGGGGTTTTCCCTTTAGTGATCACAGTTTCTGTGAAAGAAACAGGCATAGCTTTTGCTTCATTAATAAGATGATTAATGAGAAGCAGATAAGTCTACATCTTTAAATAACTGGATTAGAGCTTTTTATGCTGCTGCAGTTAGAAAAACTGAGGTACAGTCGAGTCAACTCTGAAAAAATTCAGTGATCTGGTCACCATTTCATTGAATAGTGGAATAAAAAAGCATGAGCGAATCACAATACAATGCCTGTCACAAAAACACAAAATGCACTCCCATTTCTTTATTTGAATTTGTGAAAAGTGTCAACGGTATCACAGTTTGACAGAAATTAATTACATTTTTGTATCAATGAGGAAATTCCCCATTCCACATATGGTAAGCTGACAGCTTACCATATGTCAGCATGGTGCGCAGTAAGTCATTAAAAACACAGTTTTTAAGTAGAGGAAAGAAAAAAAAAATATATCTACAGCAGATGAGCAGCATTAGTTTCTTTGAAGGATTTCACACAAAAACTTTTGACAGCTTTTATTCTTTGACTTTGTTCTTTCTCCTGTTTATAGAAATATCTTTCGTTACAATGCCACACATGCTTAACTCTATTTTTGTTGGTTTTATTTTTGTTGGTTGCTGGCAAAAAGCTTGTTGGTCCATTACAGTGATGTTTGTGTGATAGTAGCAAACTAATGCCTACCAGGCACCATTGAGAACAAAAAAACATTTGCATAAATGGTTACTCAAAATATAACTTAATGACTACTTAAATATTTGAATATCACGCACATCCCTTGGGGTTTTTCCTAATGCAGTTATGCCTGGCACACAGCCATATTTATGAGCACAGCAAATATTCTGTTTGCAAGCAGCGGCCAGTTACAGGAAAGTTGGCTTATACGGAGGGGAAGTGAGCTAAAATGGCACATTTACATAGACAGTAAAAAAAAAAAAGTGTTCATAGCTATTATGACATCACAGTAATAAGTGTAGTTGTGAAGCACTCATATAAGCATTTTCACCAACACACTGGGGTTTTGAAACTGATATGATACCCACTCAGCCTTTTCACTGATTGATGATTATGACCATCACTGCATGTGCATTGTCCCAGAGGAGAGGCTGCCGATTCTGAGACCACAACAGCGAATTCATGTGTGTGTGTGTGTGTGTTTGTGTGTCCATGGTAATGGCATTTGGCAAAAAAGATTCAGTGATTTCATGAAGCCAGATACTCAGAATTCATGTTTTCACTTTGTTGTATTCGTTATTCATGTTTCTCAAAATAAAAGTCTTCTTTTATGTCTTTATTCAGTTGAAGAACCTCTTCTGGTTGCAAAGTTTGCGCTGTTTATCTCACTTTTAGCTCAGTTTTGAATCTGAAAAATATTGCGTGGGCTAGATGTGGTACATATACAACAGCACAGCTGACATTTGGCCCATATAAGGTTGCCCTGTGGCTGAGTTGATGCACTCCCCGTGAGTCAGGGCTACCAATACAGGCCAAATGAAACCTAAAATAACTACAAATATGAGCTGCTGTCTTCAAAATGTGTGTTAAAAACTCACCTTTGTGCCACTTGTCCATTTAGGTTTTTGTTATTTATTTTCCTGGGTACCAATCAGCAGTTTGGACAAGAAAGCAGGGTAGCTTTACAGTTAATCCTTGGGTTTCTCTACTAACTAGATCACCTCTTACCTGGTTACATCAACCTGGTAACTTGTGCTGCTCCGGAGTGGGTTATGTTTTAGATTAGAGATAAACAGGTATGAACTCACCAGTCACCTCTTGTTGTGCCACTGTTGCAGTTTGTTGATCAGTAAAAACTCATATTAAATAAAAGGTTTACATGTAAATTATATGCAAGGTAGGCTGACTAGTCCTGTGAAATAAAAGTGGGGGAGTATAAAACATAAAGTTTCCTCAGACTTTAACATCCGGTGGTGTCCATCATGCTTCTGCACACTTGTCTTTTGGAGGTTTCTCACTCCTCTTCTTGTATTTTATCAATTGTGACCACAGGGTCAGCATTGGCACTCTGTCCCAATTACTTACTTTACCTGGACCACATACTGCTGATGCTAGCATCCTTCCCCAGAACTGTGCCTTGACAAACTCATCTCTTACATCTAGAGACAATTTTCTTGTCCTCAAAGCTCTTTTTTTTTTTTACTTTGGCATAAACCCTCTGAGAGCTGGCTCTGACTAAATTTAATTAGACACTGGAGGTTGTAAAAGCATATCAGTGACCTTTGATGGAAGTAGGCCACACCAGAGCTCAGTGTCATAACAAAGGGTCCGAACACTATATAAACAAGATATTTCAGTGTATTATTTTAGTACAAGAACACTCCATGTTTTTGCTCCCTCATTGTGCTGTATTCTCTATAGACTGGTGAGAAACAAAACCACTTTGCAAGTCTCTCAACAAACCCTTTTTTAAAGAGTTACTTTAATAAAATAGAAATGATATTATCTGGTCATACAAATGTCCAGTTTAAAACCTCAAAAATCACAAAAGATCATTTAAAACTCCACATCAAACATTTACCAACATAATTAAATTATTAAATATATCTTTCAATTAAAAAAAAAATGCGAAATTGCATCTCTCAACCCGGTATAGCTGCTCAACTGAGACTGCATAGGAGTAACAGTGTGCAAGTCTGCTGTGAATGGAGTGAGTGCAGTGGAGACGGAGATGCTCAGACGATATTGTGGAGCAGAGCGACGGCCAGAGCGATGAGGGTCAGCGAGGAGGAAGAGACTGAGGCAGATGAGCCAATCTCAGCGAAAGGCTCCGTGTTTCTAAGCATCCAGTCCTTCTCCTGATGAAGGCCCTGATTGTCCAGCTCAGGACCCACCAGGCTCCGGATTGTCTCGTAGTATTTATTCAGCCAGTAAAGCTGGTGAGAGAAGAACATTTACTTAATATTTACTGTTTAATATTCCAGCCACATTTAATAAGCTTTATTCCAAAGTAATGAAAATTGCCCAACACTGATAAAAAAGAATTTCCTTTTTATTTTAGTGAAGAAATAAATGCACATTATGAAAGTATTCGCACGTAATGACTCATTTACGCAACACATGATGAACATCCTGTGATGTCTCTGTTTTTCTCACAGTCAGTCTATTGTCATTATGCAGAAATGTTTAGCGTTATAAATTTTAAAAAATGTATCGTCATTGCTCCTTGGCTGAACCACTTTATTTCATTTTGGTGTGCTATGGACTCTGGAAAAGATCATTTTCAGTAAGAAGTCTGTGAAACTGACGACTTAGACTTCCGGCTCTGATGAAATTCAGTTTGCACAACCAGTCAAATGACGTGATCCATTTTTAAAGGACTTACAAAACAATCCTTCCTGTGGCAAAATTCAAAACAATCTACAAAACCATCCATTGGGAAACAATGTATCCTACTGCGTGCTGTATGTCTGACACCCCAGTTTTAAGGTGCTTCACAGGAAACGGTACTTAAAACATTGCTGTTCAAAGGTCTAGAGCCTTGCTATCTGCCAACATGTTGATAAAAGATCCAGTGAGAGATTTCGAGACACTGTCATAAAGGACCACAAAAGGACAGACATGGTGAGCAACAATACTTAGGTAGGCTTTGGATTTAAACTATGCTCAGTTCATACGATGGGGCCCCGAAAACAATTCCCTACACTATTACAGCATCCCTGTGTACTCAATTATTGATACAAGACAGGATTGATGCATTCATTCAAATGTTGCAGCAGACATTGAGACCCAGACCAGACAGAATTTGTCTGATCTTCTATTATCCAATGTTGGTGAATCTGTGTGAATTGTAACCTCAGTTTTGTCTTCTGGCAAGCACTCTGTGTGGTCTGCACCTGTAAACCATCTGCTGCAAGGTTCAAAGTGCATTCAGAGATGGTGTTGTGCATATCTTGGTTGTAGTGGTTATTTGAGTTACTGCTAGTACTTTTCTTCTCTAACATCAACAAGACATTTCTAACCAGAGAACTGCTGCTCATGGGATATTTTCTTTAAAGTGCACAAAAATACACTAGATTTAAATAATAACAGGATTTAAACGTTCACGAACTCTACAGAGGTAACATCTGTTTCCGTTTATCAAAAGTTAATGTCATCTAGATT